>CASBPN010000003.1:10000-15000 GCA_949126915.1 Musotima nitidalis | reverse complement strand
ATAATTAAATTCCAAAATTTTTCCACCTAATTTACTAACTTTATTTTATCCTGTGATTTAAAACTGTACCGAAATATTCATTATCTACAGTGACAATTTTATTATCGCTGTTTCACTTCCTTTACATTTCCCATGATACACAAGACCTCTTTTTTATCTATACTTTGACCTGAAGGGTCCTTATTTACTTTATTTAGTCTTTGGACTTTCTTATCGACTTCTCTAGCAATTATATTTTTTACTATTTTCTCTAATCTTTCTTTTTCGTTCCTATTATCCATCCGGAGTATTTCGTCTATGCTTTCTTCCTTAACATCCTTGTATTTACATCCTTTCCATCCAATCGTTTTCTCTCTTTCCACACTGCCATTTGTTTCGTTTACCTTGTCCAACGTCTGCAATTGGTTTATCATCCTCTTTCCTACTGTTCCAAGTTTTATATCTAGTTCCATACTGCTTTCCTCCCCATTTCGTACATCTATATCTCCATCATCTTCTCTAACTTTAAACTTGCATCCCTTTCCTCTACTAATTGCTTTTCCTCTTTCCCTAAAGTCTTCGGCTTTGTTAATATCTAATCTTTCCACACTTGTACGTTCTTCATCGCCTTTTCTAACTTTAAACTTGCATCCTTTCCCTCTATTACTTTCTTTTTCCCTTTCCCTGATGTCTTCGGCTTTATTATTTTTATCTGTTTCGTTTTCCGTTTCCAATCCAGAGTCGTGTTCTTTGTCGTTGCTATTTCTTTTTTCATTGTTATTCTTGTATTTGTCTATCTTTAGTTCCATCTCCTTGAAATCCTCTGTCGTTTCCTTGATATCCATGTCTTCTACTACTTGTCCCTTTTCCTCTCTCTCTTCCTTGTCTATCTTCCACTCAATATCCTTTTCCCCCTCTTGTTTTGTCGCAATTGCTACCTTTTCTCTTATTACTCTTTCCAGATCCTTATAAATTTCTTCGTTCAATTCAATCTTCTGCTCATTTCCTTGCCTGGAATACCAAGCTTCGTGGATTAGATGTTCGAGGTTTTGTTCCAAGTATCTTCCGACTATCTCTTCCATGCTCCCTTCCTTGTCTCTCTCTGGACTCAAATTTTTCCCGTCGACTGTGTGAATTTTATGTCTCTTCTTTTTCCTCCTTTTTCCTTTTCCCATTTTTTCCCTTTTATTCTCTTCCCCTTTCTTTCCTTTTGTTATTTTATCCTTTCTTATTCTCTTCTCCACTTCCTTTACTTCCCCATGCTTTTCTTGTCTTTCTTGTGGTTCTCCTTCCAGTTCCTCCTTCTCACTCTCCTCCTTTACCTCCTCTTTTCCTTCGCAGGGACCAGCTTCATTCCTCTTTTCTTCCTCTTCCTCTGTGTCACTTTCTACGGGTTCTTCATTTTTGAGTGCTTCTTTCTCTATTTCCTCTCTTATCTGTGCTTCCTCTCTGTCCATACTCTTCTGCACCATTGTTTCCTGCCTGCGATAGTACTCTGTTACCTCTTCACTAACCCTCTGGGGGTCCTCATAGGAAAGCCTACCATCCTTCATGGGGATTATCTCCTCCAGATAAGCTTTTGTTCTCTCCCCCGCCGTTTCGAATTCCAGCTCTATGAAGGCCCTCTTCTCAAAGTCCTCCAGCAGATCCCAGACCAGCAACGACACCTCCTCTATTCTCGCCAGCATCTGGAATATCAAGGCCACTAGGTCCGCGATTTGGTCCTTGCTCCTTTCCCAGTGCATCAGCACATAGTTTATGAGCAAGTCCCACGTTCTATCCACAGCCATTAGCGCCAGCGAGTAGTGGGTTTCAACATCCCTGGGATCGTACTCTTCCTTCACTACGTTTTCCTCTTTCTCGTAGATTTGCCTACTAATCTTCGCCAGTACTACTTCAAGGTGTACGGCTACTTTTCGGAGAAGTCTGAGTGACGAGTCATCATACTTTGACTTAGCCACGTCTAGTCCATTCTTCTTTAGAAGGTCTCTGATCCTTGATCTATACTTCGCGATTTCTGTCACCTGGAAGCGGACCATTCGATAGGTGAACCGCTCCATGCTTCCAGTGACTGGGCGAAAACGTCTAGTCCAAACCATCCCAACCGGTATAATTGATTAAATATATAGATAGAAATTATAATAAATTGTTGTATGTATGTAAATATTTTGACTTAGTAATAATAGATATATAGTATATAAATATATAAATATATTAGTGGCTTGGAAGTTGTTCTTTTCTTCCGTGGTGTTGGAATTTGGGAGCTCTTTTAACCACTGCTACTAACCACTAACGTTACCTTGACCTAACCAAATATTTTTTTTTTTTTTTTTTTTTTTTTTTTTTTTTTTTTTTTTTTTTTTTTTTTTTATATATAAGTGTTCTAAAACAACAAAGTAATAAATATACAATTAGAAAAGAAGAAGAAGAATTAAAATCAAGGAACACCTAGGATCCCCTGTCAAGGCCGTCCAATTTTCAATAGAAAATTCTCAATTGCGGATGAACCTCCAGGGGTTTCCTAGATGTTCGTTCCTAGTCCGGTGGTTAAAATTGTAATATATTAAAATTAATAGGGGTGTAAAAAGCCCCTATGGTCGGTAAAAAAGTCAAAATAAAGTAAAATAAAACAATATTTTACAATTACTAGGGGTGTAAAAAGCCCCTGTGGTCATTAAAAGGTCAAAAATTTAAAATAAGATTACAATTTGTTATAATTAATAGGGGTGTAAAAAGCCCCTATGGTCAATAAAAGGTCAAAGTAAAATTAAGTTAAATTACCATATATTTTAATTAATAGGGGTGTAAAAAATCCCCTATGGTCAATAAAAGGTCAAATAAAATAAAATTACAATATATCCTAATTGATAGGGGTGTAAAAAGCCCCTATGGTCAGTAAAAAGTCAAAATAAATCAAATATCAAAATAATTAAATAAAGTAAAAAATACTATTTAAAATTGAATAATTTTAACTTATCAGAGTAAATGCTTAAATAACTAGTTTTATTGGGGTGTAGAGATCCCCAATTGTCTATTACAATTTAAATTCTTAGATAATTAATATTCAATTTTAATGTGGTCCACCTGTATTTTCGCAATTCAATTCGGTCATAATTAATTCAAATTAGATAAAGTTATAAAATAATTAAAAACAATTAGTGGTCAATAAAATTTTGTTAAAATATAAATATTAAAATATAAGGTTTTAAAATGGGGTGTAGATTGCCCCAACAGTCTATATCAGGTGGTCCAGCCTTAGTCCTAAATATATATCTGGGGTGTATATTGCCCCAGATGTCAGTCTCAGCGGCTACTAACCAAAGAGTTCAATTTTTATTAAATTAATTCTTATTATGAAAACTTAATTTTAATTCTTACTGAAAAAGTATTCCAGGTAGGTCGATGGGGTTTTCTGCACTGGGGTGTGAAGCACTTCCAGTGTCAGTTTTTACCAAAAAAAATTTTGATTTTTCAAAAAGAAAAAATTTTTTGAAAAATATTTTTCGTCTCTACCTAGAGCTACTCCAGATGTGTCAAAGTGTAGAGTACACTGACACAAGTAAGATGCCGAAAACCCGAAGTCTCTACGGTGAATAGTCGCTGAGATATCGAAGTCCAGGTATCCCGCAGGTTGGTGGGGGGGGGGGGGGGAGGGGAGGGTGTTAGTCCCGGCTGGGTTTCAGGTCTGGGGTAGCCGGGGCTATGTCCTGACCAATTAGGATGCAGTTTGTAGTTAGAAATTTACTATTAAGTTAGATAATTAATTAATTTAAGTTTAAGCAAAACCGGTTTTGACTTTTTAATTTTTTAAAAAAAAAAATATTTAATTTTTATTATGTATTATTGCCGGAAGGGCCTAGAAAAAGAATTTATGTTCTATTCCCCTTCTTCCTAAGGTGAATAATGGGGGAGCTACAGCCTATTTAGTCTAGGGGTTGTTTTGGGGAAGCGCGGGGATGAATTGTGGTGGGTGTTATTAACTGAATTTTCTAAAGTAACCCTTGTTACCGTAGGTAACAAAAATGGGCCCAAAAAACGTCTCCGACGCCCCGTTTCGGAGATACCAAGGGTGGTAGGTTTTATTCAAAAACGACGTTTTCGTAATCCGATTTTGAAATGGACTTTTTAGTCTTTTGACTTTTTAAGATTTTTCCTTTTGGAACTATCGCGGTGCGTCTAAAAAATGACTTTAACGTTAACCCCGTATTCCTACGGTGAATAACGGGGGAGATATAGCCACTTTCAAAATGGGGTTAAAAAATTACGTCGGGAAGGGCGCGCAGGAAAAAGGGGTGGGTTTTTAGGGTAACCGGAGCCAGGGATCAAGGTTGCGCCCTTCTTCGAAGGGCACAAAACCCGTCTCCGTTTTCGCCTCCGACGCACCGTTTCCGAGATACGGCTAATTAAAGATGGGTCGGGGGCGTGAAACGGAAGTTCCAAGTCAACGGCGGGGGGTCGGGGGTGGGTGGGATCGATGGGGGGCGTCAAGGTCACCAGACAGTTACTCTGAGCTGATGCCTCTAGGCCGGGATACCCAAATTTCGGCCAAAATTGGGCTACGGTGCGTAGTTTCCCCGTAAACAGGGAATAACGGGAATGGTCGTCCGTCTACGCTCGTTAGCCCAACTTTGGGAATTAATTAGTTAAAAACTACAAGTCGCACAGTCAAAAGGGTGGTGTGTTTGGAATCACAACCAACCCCACTATTCTAGCAAAAAATCCCGCTGTTCCAACCCCAAAAGAACAGGGGGTAAGCGGGGTGGGAAATTTGGGTGGGAGTTTTTTTACACTTCTAATAAAGATAACTTAAAAACTACTAGCTTTAAAATTCTGAAAACACTTGATCCCTGTAGTGGTCAACCAAGGCGATTTTATACAACAATAAAAAATAGGGGTTGTCGCTTTAATTATTCCACTATAAGGGTTTCTATTTTGTCAATTTTTGTTTAAACACTTACAGTCTTATAACTCCGTCAAATGTGCACCGATTTTCACAAACGAAGTGTCCAGTGGCTTGCCTC
>CASBPN010000003.1:0-5000 GCA_949126915.1 Musotima nitidalis | reverse complement strand
AGGTTAGGTTAGGTTAGGTTAGGTTAGGTTAGGTTAGGTTAGGTTAGGTTAGGTTAGGTTAGGTTAGGTTAGGTTAGGTTAGGTTAGGTTAGGTTAGGTTAGGTTAGGTTAGGTTAGGTTAGGTTAGGTTAGGTTAGGTTAGGTTAGGTTAGGTTAGGTTAGGTTAGGTTAGGTTAGGTTAGGTTAGGTTAGGTTAGGTTAGGTTAGGTTAGGTTAGGTTAGGTTAGGTTAGGTTAGGTTAGGTTAGGTTAGGTTAGGTTAGGTTAGGTTAGGTTAGGTTAGGTTAGGTTAGGTTAGGTTAGGTTAGGTTAGGTTAGGTTAGGTTAGGTTAGGTTAGGTTAGGTTAGGTTAGGTTAGGTTAGGTTAGGTTAGGTTAGGTTAGGTTAGGTTAGGTTAGGTTAGGTTAGGTTAGGTTAGGTTAGGTTAGGTTAGGTTAGGTTAGGTTAGGTTAGGTTAGGTTAGGTTAGGTTAGGTTAGGTTAGGTTAGGTTAGGTTAGGTTAGGTTAGGTTAGGTTAGGTTAGGTTAGGTTAGGTTAGGTTAGGTTAGGTTAGGTTAGGTTAGGTTAGGTTAGGTTAGGTTAGGTTAGGTTAGGTTAGGTTAGGTTAGGTTAGGTTAGGTTAGGTTAGGTTAGGTTAGGTTAGGTTAGGTTAGGTTAGGTTAGGTTAGGTTAGGTTAGGTTAGGTTAGGTTAGGTTAGGTTAGGTTAGGTTAGGTTAGGTTAGGTTAGGTTAGGTTAGGTTAGGTTAGGTTAGGTTAGGTTAGGTTAGGTTAGGTTAGGTTAGGTTAGGTTAGGTTAGGTTAGGTTAGGTTAGGTTAGGTTAGGTTAGGTTAGGTTAGGTTAGGTTAGGTTAGGTTAGGTTAGGTTAGGTTAGGTTAGGTTAGGTTAGGTTAGGTTAGGTTAGGTTAGGTTAGGTTAGGTTAGGTTAGGTTAGGTTAGGTTAGGTTAGGTTAGGTTAGGTTAGGTTAGGTTAGGTTAGGTTAGGTTAGGTTAGGTTAGGTTAGGTTAGGTTAGGTTAGGTTAGGTTAGGTTAGGTTAGGTTAGGTTAGGTTAGGTTAGGTTAGGTTAGGTTAGGTTAGGTTAGGTTAGGTTAGGTTAGGTTAGGTTAGGTTAGGTTAGGTTAGGTTAGGTTAGGTTAGGTTAGGTTAGGTTAGGTTAGGTTAGGTTAGGTTAGGTTAGGTTAGGTTAGGTTAGGTTAGGTTAGGTTAGGTTAGGTTAGGTTAGGTTAGGTTAGGTTAGGTTAGGTTAGGTTAGGTTAGGTTAGGTTAGGTTAGGTTAGGTTAGGTTAGGTTAGGTTAGGTTAGGTTAGGTTAGGTTAGGTTAGGTTAGGTTAGGTTAGGTTAGGTTAGGTTAGGTTAGGTTAGGTTAGGTTAGGTTAGGTTAGGTTAGGTTAGGTTAGGTTAGGTTAGGTTAGGTTAGGTTAGGTTAGGTTAGGTTAGGTTAGGTTAGGTTAGGTTAGGTTAGGTTAGGTTAGGTTAGGTTAGGTTAGGTTAGGTTAGGTTAGGTTAGGTTAGGTTAGGTTAGGTTAGGTTAGGTTAGGTTAGGTTAGGTTAGGTTAGGTTAGGTTAGGTTAGGTTAGGTTAGGTTAGGTTAGGTTAGGTTAGGTTAGGTTAGGTTAGGTTAGGTTAGGTTAGGTTAGGTTAGGTTAGGTTAGGTTAGGTTAGGTTAGGTTAGGTTAGGTTAGGTTAGGTTAGGTTAGGTTAGGTTAGGTTAGGTTAGGTTAGGTTAGGTTAGGTTAGGTTAGGTTAGGTTAGGTTAGGTTAGGTTAGGTTAGGTTAGGTTAGGTTAGGTTAGGTTAGGTTAGGTTAGGTTAGGTTAGGTTAGGTTAGGTTAGGTTAGGTTAGGTTAGGTTAGGTTAGGTTAGGTTAGGTTAGGTTAGGTTAGGTTAGGTTAGGTTAGGTTAGGTTAGGTTAGGTTAGGTTAGGTTAGGTTAGGTTAGGTTAGGTTAGGTTAGGTTAGGTTAGGTTAGGTTAGGTTAGGTTAGGTTAGGTTAGGTTAGGTTAGGTTAGGTTAGGTTAGGTTAGGTTAGGTTAGGTTAGGTTAGGTTAGGTTAGGTTAGGTTAGGTTAGGTTAGGTTAGGTTAGGTTAGGTTAGGTTAGGTTAGGTTAGGTTAGGTTAGGTTAGGTTAGGTTAGGTTAGGTTAGGTTAGGTTAGGTTAGGTTAGGTTAGGTTAGGTTAGGTTAGGTTAGGTTAGGTTAGGTTAGGTTAGGTTAGGTTAGGTTAGGTTAGGTTAGGTTAGGTTAGGTTAGGTTAGGTTAGGTTAGGTTAGGTTAGGTTAGGTTAGGTTAGGTTAGGTTAGGTTAGGTTAGGTTAGGTTAGGTTAGGTTAGGTTAGGTTAGGTTAGGTTAGGTTAGGTTAGGTTAGGTTAGGTTAGGTTAGGTTAGGTTAGGTTAGGTTAGGTTAGGTTAGGTTAGGTTAGGTTAGGTTAGGTTAGGTTAGGTTAGGTTAGGTTAGGTTAGGTTAGGTTAGGTTAGGTTAGGTTAGGTTAGGTTAGGTTAGGTTAGGTTAGGTTAGGTTAGGTTAGGTTAGGTTAGGTTAGGTTAGGTTAGGTTAGGTTAGGTTAGGTTAGGTTAGGTTAGGTTAGGTTAGGTTAGGTTAGGTTAGGTTAGGTTAGGTTAGGTTAGGTTAGGTTAGGTTAGGTTAGGTTAGGTTAGGTTAGGTTAGGTTAGGTTAGGTTAGGTTAGGTTAGGTTAGGTTAGGTTAGGTTAGGTTAGGTTAGGTTAGGTTAGGTTAGGTTAGGTTAGGTTAGGTTAGGTTAGGTTAGGTTAGGTTAGGTTAGGTTAGGTTAGGTTAGGTTAGGTTAGGTTAGGTTAGGTTAGGTTAGGTTAGGTTAGGTTAGGTTAGGTTAGGTTAGGTTAGGTTAGGTTAGGTTAGGTTAGGTTAGGTTAGGTTAGGTTAGGTTAGGTTAGGTTAGGTTAGGTTAGGTTAGGTTAGGTTAGGTTAGGTTAGGTTAGGTTAGGTTAGGTTAGGTTAGGTTAGGTTAGGTTAGGTTAGGTTAGGTTAGGTTAGGTTAGGTTAGGTTAGGTTAGGTTAGGTTAGGTTAGGTTAGGTTAGGTTAGGTTAGGTTAGGTTAGGTATAGGTTAGGTTAGGTTAGGTTAGGTTAGGTTAGGTTAGGTTAGGTTAGGTTAGGTTAGGTTAGGTTAGGTTAGGTTAGGTTAGGTTAGGTTAGGTTAGGTTAGGTTAGGTTAGGTTAGGTTAGGTTAGGTTAGGTTAGGTTAGGTTAGGTTAGGTTAGGTTAGGTTAGGTTAGGTTAGGTTAGGTTAGGTTAGGTTAGGTTAGGTTAGGTTAGGTTAGGTTAGGTTAGGTTAGGTTAGGTTAGGTTAGGTTAGGTTAGGTTAGGTTAGGTTAGGTTAGGTTAGGTTAGGTTAGGTTAGGTTAGGTTAGGTTAGGTTAGGTTAGGTTAGGTTAGGTTAGGTTAGGTTAGGTTAGGTTAGGTTAGGTTAGGTTAGGTTAGGTTAGGTTAGGTTAGGTTAGGTTAGGTTAGGTTAGGTTAGGTTAGGTTAGGTTAGGTTAGGTTAGGTTAGGTTAGGTTAGGTTAGGTTAGGTTAGGTTAGGTTAGGTTAGGTTAGGTTAGGTTAGGTTAGGTTAGGTTAGGTTAGGTTAGGTTAGGTTAGGTTAGGTTAGGTTAGGTTAGGTTAGGTTAGGTTAGGTTAGGTTAGGTTAGGTTAGGTTAGGTTAGGTTAGGTTAGGTTAGGTTAGGTTAGGTTAGGTTAGGTTAGGTTAGGTTAGGTTAGGTTAGGTTAGGTTAGGTTAGGTTAGGTTAGGTTAGGTTAGGTTAGGTTAGGTTAGGTTAGGTTAGGTTAGGTTAGGTTAGGTTAGGTTAGGTTAGGTTAGGTTAGGTTAGGTTAGGTTAGGTTAGGTTAGGTTAGGTTAGGTTAGGTTAGGTTAGGTTAGGTTAGGTTAGGTTAGGTTAGGTTAGGTTAGGTTAGGTTAGGTTAGGTTAGGTTAGGTTAGGTTAGGTTAGGTTAGGTTAGGTTAGGTTAGGTTAGGTTAGGTTAGGTTAGGTTAGGTTAGGTTAGGTTAGGTTAGGTTAGGTTAGGTTAGGTTAGGTTAGGTTAGGTTAGGTTAGGTTAGGTTAGGTTAGGTTAGGTTAGGTTAGGTTAGGTTAGGTTAGGTTAGGTTAGGTTAGGTTAGGTTAGGTTAGGTTAGGTTAGGTTAGGTTAGGTTAGGTTAGGTTAGGTTAGGTTAGGTTAGGTTAGGTTAGGTTAGGTTAGGTTAGGTTAGGTTAGGTTAGGTTAGGTTAGGTTAGGTTAGGTTAGGTTAGGTTAGGTTAGGTTAGGTTAGGTTAGGTTAGGTTAGGTTAGGTTAGGTTAGGTTAGGTTAGGTTAGGTTAGGTTAGGTTAGGTTAGGTTAGGTTAGGTTAGGTTAGGTTAGGTTAGGTTAGGTTAGGTTAGGTTAGGTTAGGTTAGGTTAGGTTAGGTTAGGTTAGGTTAGGTTAGGTTAGGTTAGGTTAGGTTAGGTTAGGTTAGGTTAGGTTAGGTTAGGTTAGGTTAGGTTAGGTTAGGTTAGGTTAGGTTAGGTTAGGTTAGGTTAGGTTAGGTTAGGTTAGGTTAGGTTAGGTTAGGTTAGGTTAGGTTAGGTTAGGTTAGGTTAGGTTAGGTTAGGTTAGGTTAGGTTAGGTTAGGTTAGGTTAGGTTAGGTTAGGTTAGGTTAGGTTAGGTTAGGTTAGGTTAGGTTAGGTTAGGTTAGGTTAGGTTAGGTTAGGTTAGGTTAGGTTAGGTTAGGTTAGGTTAGGTTAGGTTAGGTTAGGTTAGGTTAGGTTAGGTTAGGTTAGGTTAGGTTAGGTTAGGTTAGGTTAGGTTAGGTTAGGTTAGGTTAGGTTAGGTTAGGTTAGGTTAGGTTAGGTTAGGTTAGGTTAGGTTAGGTTAGGTTAGGTTAGGTTAGGTTAGGTTAGGTTAGGTTAGGTTAGGTTAGGTTAGGTTAGGTTAGGTTAGGTTAGGTTAGGTTAGGTTAGGTTAGGTTAGGTTAGGTTAGGTTAGGTTAGGTTAGGTTAGGTTAGGT
>CASBPN010000002.1:162500-166995 GCA_949126915.1 Musotima nitidalis | reverse complement strand
AACCTAACCTAACCTAACCTAACCTAACCTAACCTAACCTAACCTAACCTAACCTAACCTAACCTAACCTAACCTAACCTAACCTAACCTAACCTAACCTAACCTAACCTAACCTAACCTAACCTAACCTAACCTAACCTAACCTAACCTAACCTAACCTAACCTAACCTAACCTAACCTAACCTAACCTAACCTAACCTAACCTAACCTAACCTAACCTAACCTAACCTAACCTAACCTAACCTAACCTAACCTAACCTAACCTAACCTAACCTAACCTAACCTAACCTAACCTAACCTAACCTAACCTAACCTAACCTAACCTAACCTAACCTAACCTAACCTAACCTAACCTAACCTAACCTAACCTAACCTGAACCTAACCTAACCTAACCTAACCTAACCTAACCTAACCTAACCTAACCTAACCTAACCTAACCTAACCTAACCTAACCTAACCTAACCTAACCTAACCTAACCTAACCTAACCTAACCTAACCTAACCTAACCTAACCTAACCTAACCTAACCTAACCTAACCTAACCTAACCTAACCTAACCTAACCTAACCTAACCTAACCTAACCTAACCTAACCTAACCTAACCTAACCTAACCTAACCTAACCTAACCTAACCTAACCTAACCTAACCTAACCTAACCTAACCTAACCTAACCTAACCTAACCTAACCTAACCTAACCTAACCTAACCTAACCTAACCTAACCTAACCTAACCTAACCTAACCTAACCTAACCTAACCTAACCTAACCTAACCTAACCTAACCTAACCTAACCTAACCTAACCTAACCTAACCTAACCTAACCTAACCTAACCTAACCTAACCTAACCTAACCTAACCTAACCTAACCTAACCTAACCTAACCTAACCTAACCTAACCTAACCTAACCTAACCTAACCTAACCTAACCTAACCTAACCTAACCTAACCTAACCTAACCTAACCTAACCTAACCTAACCTAACCTAACCTAACCTAACCTAACCTAACCTAACCTAACCTAACCTAACCTAACCTAACCTAACCTAACCTAACCTAACCTAACCTAACCTAACCTAACCTAACCTAACCTAACCTAACCTAACCTAACCTAACCTAACCTAACCTAACCTAACCTAACCTAACCTAACCTAACCTAACCTAACCTAACCTAACCTAACCTAACCTAACCTAACCTAACCTAACCTAACCTAACCTAACCTAACCTAACCTAACCTAACCTAACCTAACCTAACCTAACCTAACCTAACCTAACCTAACCTAACCTAACCTAACCTAACCTAACCTAACCTAACCTAACCTAACCTAACCTAACCTAACCTAACCTAACCTAACCTAACCTAACCTAACCTAACCTAACCTAACCTAACCTAACCTAACCTAACCTAACCTAACCTAACCTAACCTAACCTAACCTAACCTAACCTAACCTAACCTAACCTAACCTAACCTAACCTAACCTAACCTAACCTAACCTAACCTAACCTAACCTAACCTAACCTAACCTAACCTAACCTAACCTAACCTAACCTAACCTAACCTAACCTAACCTAACCTAACCTAACCTAACCTAACCTAACCTAACCTAACCTAACCTAACCTAACCTAACCTAACCTAACCTAACCTAACCTAACCTAACCTAACCTAACCTAACCTAACCTAACCTAACCTAACCTAACCTAACCTAACCTAACCTAACCTAACCTAACCTAACCTAACCTAACCTAACCTAACCTAACCTAACCTAACCTAACCTAACCTAACCTAACCTAACCTAACCTAACCTAACCTAACCTAACCTAACCTAACCTAACCTAACCTAACCTAACCTAACCTAACCTAACCTAACCTAACCTAACCTAACCTAACCTAACCTAACCTAACCTAACCTAACCTAACCTAACCTAACCTAACCTAACCTAACCTAACCTAACCTAACCTAACCTAACCTAACCTAACCTAACCTAACCTAACCTAACCTAACCTAACCTAACCTAACCTAACCTAACCTAACCTAACCTAACCTAACCTAACCTAACCTAACCTAACCTAACCTAACCTAACCTAACCTAACCTAACCTAACCTAACCTAACCTAACCTAACCTAACCTAACCTAACCTAACCTAACCTAACCTAACCTAACCTAACCTAACCTAACCTAACCTAACCTAACCTAACCTAACCTAACCTAACCTAACCTAACCTAACCTAACCTAACCTAACCTAACCTAACCTAACCTAACCTAACCTAACCTAACCTAACCTAACCTAACCTAACCTAACCTAACCTAACCTAACCTAACCTAACCTAACCTAACCTAACCTAACCTAACCTAACCTAACCTAACCTAACCTAACCTAACCTAACCTAACCTAACCTAACCTAACCTAACCTAACCTAACCTAACCTAACCTAACCTAACCTAACCTAACCTAACCTAACCTAACCTAACCTAACCTAACCTAACCTAACCTAACCTAACCTAACCTAACCTAACCTAACCTAACCTAACCTAACCTAACCTAACCTAACCTAACCTAACCTAACCTAACCTAACCTAACCTAACCTAACCTAACCTAACCTAACCTAACCTAACCTAACCTAACCTAACCTAACCTAACCTAACCTAACCTAACCTAACCTAACCTAACCTAACCTAACCTAACCTAACCTAACCTAACCTAACCTAACCTAACCTAACCTAACCTAACCTAACCTAACCTAACCTAACCTAACCTAACCTAACCTAACCTAACCTAACCTAACCTAACCTAACCTAACCTAACCTAACCTAACCTAACCTAACCTAACCTAACCTAACCTAACCTAACCTAACCTAACCTAACCTAACCTAACCTAACCTAACCTAACCTAACCTAACCTAACCTAACCTAACCTAACCTAACCTAACCTAACCTAACCTAACCTAACCTAACCTAACCTAACCTAACCTAACCTAACCTAACCTAACCTAACCTAACCTAACCTAACCTAACCTAACCTAACCTAACCTAACCTAACCTAACCTAACCTAACCTAACCTAACCTAACCTAACCTAACCTAACCTAACCTAACCTAACCTAACCTAACCTAACCTAACCTAACCTAACCTAACCTAACCTAACCTAACCTAACCTAACCTAACCTAACCTAACCTAACCTAACCTAACCTAACCTAACCTAACCTAACCTAACCTAACCTAACCTAACCTAACCTAACCTAACCTAACCTAACCTAACCTAACCTAACCTAACCTAACCTAACCTAACCTAACCTAACCTAACCTAACCTAACCTAACCTAACCTAACCTAACCTAACCTAACCTAACCTAACCTAACCTAACCTAACCTAACCTAACCTAACCTAACCTAACCTAACCTAACCTAACCTAACCTAACCTAACCTAACCTAACCTAACCTAACCTAACCTAACCTAACCTAACCTAACCTAACCTAACCTAACCTAACCTAACCTAACCTAACCTAACCTAACCTAACCTAACCTAACCTAACCTAACCTAACCTAACCTAACCTAACCTAACCTAACCTAACCTAACCTAACCTAACCTAACCTAACCTAACCTAACCTAACCTAACCTAACCTAACCTAACCTAACCTAACCTAACCTAACCTAACCTAACCTAACCTAACCTAACCTAACCTAACCTAACCTAACCTAACCTAACCTAACCTAACCTAACCTAACCTAACCTAACCTAACCTAACCTAACCTAACCTAACCTAACCTAACCTAACCTAACCTAACCTAACCTTTTTTTTTTTTTTTTTTTTTTTTTTTTTTATACTCCCCAAAAATGCATTTACGCATACCCCTCCGCTCGGGGGAGCGAAGGGGTTATGTGGGACTCGCCGCCCCCCACCATGACCAACCGATGGGGCGGAATACCCACTAAAAAGGGAGTCTTTTCCCGCACTCAGCACCCGACACGGCGAGGTCGCTCTCGCATTTCACCGCCATGCCGGGTATCGCTATTGCCCGGCGGGAAGCCAGGCACCTGCGCCTCAGGAGAACTTCCTCCAGTGATGCCGTGCAATGCAGGGGAGGCCCCCCGACCTATCCCCGCGGCACCACGAAAACCTCCGCACATGAGCGTCGGGACGAACGAACAAGGCCTCTCCTCATCCGTTCGGCCCGAGGCCCATGGCGTCTACTGGTGACGACCTCTGTCCCCAGCAGCCCCGCAAGGAGGGGGATTACAAGACATCCCCCCCATTACATGGTCAGAGCCACGCCCGCTACCCTCACAAGCGGCACAGCGGGGCGAAACCCGACAGGCCGACGACCTATGACCCGCAGCGCCGCACCTGAAGCACAGGCCACTGCGGTCCACCTCCGAGGGGCACATCCGTCTGATGTGCCCGAGCCCCATGCACCTAAAACAGCGCAGGGGGCGCACCTCCGGAGCCACGACCCTCGCCATGCTCCAACCCACCGCAAAACGCCCC
>CASBPN010000002.1:137500-155000 GCA_949126915.1 Musotima nitidalis | reverse complement strand
AAGTGCTCGAGTGCTATATCAGAAGAAGCGTTTTAACGAGATCTAGTGATTGGTGAAAACCGGAGGAAAATCGGTTCACAAGTGAGTGAGATAACAGTGAAAAACCGCCGGAAACGCCCATTTTTGTCGTCATCTGGACTTCGGGGGCGTGCGCCGCGCGATTTGTCGCGACGACCCCCACTTTTTTGACTGCGGCGGGGAAGATATCCACCGGGACCACAACTTGGCTGAGTTTCAGATTTTTTCTGATAAAACTCGCCGAGTTGTGGCCAAAAAAACAAGTCCCGCGTGGTTCCTGTTTTTGTTCCCTGGGGACCTGGACGGGATCCACCCTCGTCATCAGCAGCGGGACGCCGAGGCAAGCCACTGGACACTTCGTTGGTGAAAATCGGTGCACAATTGACGGAGTTATAAGACTGTAAGTGTTTTAACAAAATCTGACAAAATAAAAACCCTTATAGTGGAATAATTAGAGCGACAACCCCTATTTTTTATTGTTGTATAAAATCGCCTTGGTTGACCACTACAGGGATCAAGTGTTTTTAGAATTTTAAAGCCAGTAGTTTTTAAGTTATCTTTATTAGAAGTGTCAAAAAACTCCCACCCAAATTTCCCACCCCGCTTATCCCCTGTTCTTTTGGGGTTGGGACAGCGGGACTTTTTGTTAGAATAGTGGGTTTGGCTGTAATTCCAAAGACACCAGCTTTTTGGCTGTGCGACTTATAGTTTTTAATTAATTAATTCCCAAAGTTGGACTAACGGGCGTAGACGGACGACCATTCCCGTTATTCCCTGTTTACGGGGAAACTACGCACCGTAGCCCAATTTTGGCCGAAATTTGGGTATCCCGGCCTAGAGGCATCAGCTCAGAGTAATTGTCTGGTGACCTTGACGCCCCCCATCGATCCCACCCACCCCCGACCCCCCGCCGTTGAGTTGGAACTTCCGTTTCACGCCCCCGACCCATCTTTAAATAGCCGTATCTCGGAAACGGTGCGTCGGAGGCGAAAACGGAGACGGGTTTTGTGCCCTTCTTCGAAGGGCGCAACCTTGATCCCTGGCTCCGGTTACCCTAAAAACCCACCCCTTTTTCCTGCGCGCCCTTCCCGACGTAAATTTTTAACCCCATTTTGAAACTGGCTATATCTCCCCCGCTATTCACCGTAGGAATACGGGGTTAACGTTAAAGTCATTTTTTAGACGCACCGCGGTAATTCCAAAAGGAAAAATTTTGAAAAGTCAAGAGACTAAAAAGTCTATTTCAAAATCGGATTACGAAAACGTCGTTTTTGAATAAAACTTACCACCCTTGATATCTCCGAAACGGGGCGTCGGAGACGTTTTTTGGGCCCATTTTTGTTACCTACGGTAACAAGGGTTGCGTTAGAAATTTCGATAAGTAACACCCACCACATTCACACACCCCCAACACCCTTCCCCTCCCCCCCCCCAACCTGCGGGATACCTGGACTTCGATATCTCAGCGGCTATTCACCGTAGAGACTCCCGGTTTTTTGCTTTGTATTTGTCTCAGTGTACTCTACATTGTGACACACCTGGAGTAGCTCTAGGTAGAGACGGAAAATTTTTTCAAAAAATTTTCTCTTTTTTGAAAATTCAAAAACTTTCCGACAGAATCTGACACTAGAAGTGCTTCACACCCTAGTGCAGTGAATCCCATCGACCTACCTGGAATACTTTTTCAGTAATAATTAAAATTAAGTTTTCATATAAGAATTAATTCATTAAAAAAATTTTTGAACTCTTTGGTTAGTAGCCGCTGAGACTGACATCTGGGGCTATATACACCTCAGATATATTTAGGATTAAGGCTGGACCAACTGTCACTGACCATTGGGGCAGTTTACACCCCATTTTATATAATTTTAGTTATTTTTTATTCCTTTTAATTTAATAATCTGCTTTTAAATTTATACAAATTGTACCTTTTAAATTTAATTTTAATTGATTAAGACTATTGGGGTTCTTTACACCCCAATAAATTAATTTATAAGCATTAGACTGTGATATCTTAAAATTATTCAATTTTAAAGGGATTTTAATTTTAAATTGACATTTACAGACCATAGGGGCCTTTACACCCCTATTAAAATAAATTATATTATAACTAAATAACCTGGTTTTAAAACTATACAAATTGTACATTTTGAATTTAATTTTAATTGTTTAAGACTATTGGGGTTCTTTACACCCCAATAAACTAGGTTATAAGCATTTAGACTATGATAATTATTATTATTTCTATTATTATTGTGATATTTTAAAATTAGTCAATTTTAAAGGGATTTTAATTTTAATTTGACATTTTCAGACCATAGGGTCCTTTACACCCCTATTAAAATAAATTATTTTATAATTATTATTTTATCATCTGACTAGAATAGAACACCCAGGAGACCCCTGGAGGTACGTCCGAGTATAGAGAATTTTCATCTGAAAATTGGACACCCTTCTCAGGGGATCCTGAGTATTCCCTGATTTAAATTTTTTACATCTTTATTATTAATTTATCTTTTATATATTGTAATTTTGTATTAGCTTATATTATTTAATTTATTGGAAAAAAAAAAAAAAAAAAAAAAAAAAAAAAAAAAAAAAAAAAAAAAATCGGTTGGGTTAAGGTTGGGGTTAGGGTGGTTCAAAAGAGCACTTTATACACTGAGGAGGAAAAGAACAACCTCCCTAAATCCACCTTATAAGTATATATGTACTTTTATTATATATGTATTTTTATTATTTATTAAATTTTAACTGGTTAGGAGGCTCTGAACTAGACGTTCTCACCCAGTCCCTGGAAGATGGAGCTGTATCTATACCGGATGGCCCACCTCCAGGCGACAAGAATAGGGGAGTATAGTAAAAAGATTGGGGTGTTTTTGGATGACAACGACTTCGACATCTCGGCTCATAAAAGCCTTCAGGAAGCCTGTGAATGCATCGAAGATGTATTGATTGAAATAAAGAAGCATATCCAGGAAAAGGCGGACAACATCGTGAAGGAGGACTACGACCCCAGGGAGGTGGACACCCACTACTGCTGGGCGCTCAAGGCCTCTGACCGGGTGTGGGACTTGCTCCTGAACCACGTACTGACGTACTGGGAAGGGAGTAATGACTACATCGCGGAAGGAGTGGCCTTGATGTTTCAGATGCTAGCGAGAATAGAAGTGGTGTCACTACTGACCTGGGGTTTGCTACAGGACCATGAGAAGGATGCATTCACAGAGCTAGACTTCCAAACAGTGAGGGAAAGAAATACTGAAGCCCTGGATGAAGTGATCCCTATGATGCGAAAATATCCCCATGAAGACCTCACAAAACTCGGCGCAGACCTAACTCTTTTCTACTCCTGGCAGGAAGGAAGAGTGCAGGAGTGGATACGGAACGATGAAACAGAGATAAGAGAGGAAATAGATAGAGAAGCACACGAAAAAGAGAAACACGTAAAGGAGGTCACAGAGGTAGGGGAAGAAGAACCGATAGAAGAGGAACACTGTGCAGAAAGGGAAGATGTGAAGGAGAAGGAAAGAGATACACTAACAACAGGAAAAATAGAAGGAGAAGTTGTACTGCCCATTGATGATGAAACAAAGAAGGAAAAAGGTGAAGAAAGGGAGAGTGAAAAAGAGAACCTGAAAGAAGAACATCATCAAAGAGAAACAAGTAAAGAAAAGATGCAAGAAGTGTATTTCGAAAAGGAGGATGAGAAAGAAATAGGAAAGTATGTAAAGTATTTAAAATTAAATGAAACGGTGAAGAAAACAAGAAAAGGAAAGAAAAGTAAGGGGAAGATAGTTAAGGAAAGTAAGAAGAAGAAGATGATGCTGGGGAAAGACAAGAAGAAGAGGAAAAAAGAGAGGTACAAGATTTTCACAGTCGACAGGAAAAAGATAAGCCCAGAGAGGGACAAGGAAGAAAACCTAGAAGAACTAGCTGAAAAATATTTAGACCAAAACCTTGAACACCTGATCTACGAAGCATGGAACCAGCAAGGAAATGGAAAGTATATTAAAATGGACGAAGAAACCTATAAGGAATTGGAGGGAATAATTAGAGAAAAGGTAAAAAAAGAGGTGAGGTATTTCATTGAAGAAAGAAAAGTGCAATGTCAAATAAATGAAGAAGTAATTACGAACCAAAAAAGGACTGAAATAAGAAACGAAAGTATAGTAACCAAACAGGAGAGAGAAAAGAGTATTGAGTGGAAGATAGATAAGGAAGAGAGAGAGAAAAAGGAACATAAAGGAGAAGATATGGAGATCAAAGAAATGACAAAAGATTTCAAGGTGATGGAATTAAAGATAGACAAATATAAGTACAATAAGGAAAACGGATATAGAAATGCTAAGGAAAACGAATGTAAAACAGAGACGGAAACGGAATTGATAGATAGGGCAAGCGAAGTAATAATTGATAGACGGAAGGGATGCAAATTCAAAACGGGAAAGGATAATAAGAAGACAGAAACACAAAATAGCACGAAAAACAGTATAGAATTAAACACGAATACAGATGTAGAAGAAGATCATAAGATAAACCAAATGCAGAATCCAGATAAAGCGAACAAAATAAATGATAGCATAGAAAAAGAGAAAACGATTGGATGGAAGGGGTGCAAATACAAAGATAATAAAGAAGGAAGTATAGATAAAATACCCCGGATAGATAACAGACAAGATATAGAAATATTAGAGAAAATAGTTAAAAAGATAGTAGCTAGAGAAGTCAATGAGAAAGTTCAAAGAAAAAATTATGTAAATAATCACCCTTCAGGTGAAAATATCGATAAAAAAGAGGTCTTGTGTATCATGGATAAAGTATTTAACATTAACATCAGCAGCATCAGTAACATAATTACAGTGGATAAAAAAGTAGATGATGATACTGAGTATCTCGATACATTTTTAGACAAGTAATACGAATAAAGTTGACAAAAAATTGTGGTATTAAATAATGAGATTTAAAAGCAGTTTGGATTATAGTACTAATATTGGATGTAAAAATAAAAGAAATAACCTATCATATTTATGTATATATCTTAATAAACTAACAACATAACACAAAGTAGTTCATATTGATATAGATAGCCAAAAAACCCAAGATACACAAGATCTCTGATCATGTCAGAGGACCACAGCAGGTGGGAACGTACAGTTCACGCCATCTAAAAAAAAAAAAAAAAAAAAAAAAAAAAAACCTAACCTAACCTAACCTAACCTAACCTAACCTAACCTAACCTAACCTAACCTAACCTAACCTAACCTAACCTAACCTAACCTAACCTAACCTAACCTAACCTAACCTAACCTAACCTAACCTAACCTAACCTAACCTAACCTAACCTAACCTAACCTAACCTAACCTAACCTAACCTAACCTAACCTAACCTAACCTAACCTAACCTAACCTAACCTAACCTAACCTAACCTAACCTAACCTAACCTAACCTAACCTAACCTAACCTAACCTAACCTAACCTAACCTAACCTAACCTAACCTAACCTAACCTAACCTAACCTAACCTAACCTAACCTAACCTAACCTAACCTAACCTAACCTAACCTAACCTAACCTAACCTAACCTAACCTAACCTAACCTAACCTAACCTAACCTAACCTAACCTAACCTAACCTAACCTAACCTAACCTAACCTAACCTAACCTAACCTAACCTAACCTAACCTAACCTAACCTAACCTAACCTAACCTAACCTAACCTAACCTAACCTAACCTAACCTAACCTAACCTAACCTAACCTAACCTAACCTAACCTAACCTAACCTAACCTAACCTAACCTAACCTTTTTTTTTTTTTTTTTTTTTTTTTTTTTTTTTTTATTTTTTTTTTTTTATACTCCCAAAAAATGCATTTACGCATACCCCTCCGCTCGGGGGAGCAGAGGGGTTATGTGGGACTCGCCGCCCCCCACCATGACCACCGATGGGGCGGAATACCCACTAAAAAGGGAGTCTTTTCCCGCCATTAGCACCCGACACGGCGAGGTCGCTTTCGCATTTCACCGCCATGCCGGGTATCGCTACTGCCCGGCGGGAAGCCAGGCACTTGCCTCAGGAGAGGCAAAAGAAGAATGCCCCCCCGCCAGACGGTACTGTGCAATGCAGAGCAGGCCCCCCGACCTACTCCGCAGCACCGTCTTGAGTGGGGGACGAGATGTTTTGTCCCCCACGTTCACCGCAGGAATGCGGCCCCTCTGGCCGCAATAAACCCTCCTAATGGAACAGTGGAGTAACCTCACTGTTCCATTGAAGACTGGGCGGCCCCTCTGGCCGCCGCTGACCCTCCTGTCCGCGGTGGATTACAACTTACACCTCCCATAACATGAGAGGCTTCCCTGCCGCTCGCCGAACACACCGCACATTTGGCTTGAGCCTGACAGCTCCCCGCCATATGCCCAGGGGCTCCGCATCGAAAGCAGAGGAGACCGCGGTCCTCCTCGGCCAAACACCTCTTTCGCGTGTGCCCCAGACCCATACACTTGTAGCAGCGCATGGGCCTCACGTCCAAAAGCTCGACCTTAGCGGAGCTCCAACCGACCAATAACCGACCCTCCTCTGACAAGACTTTGGCCGCCGCCACAGGGCAGCCAATTACCGCCGAGCCCATGCCGCCTCTCGGATCTCGTCGGATCGATCCGACCTTAACCGCCGTTTGCAGTATCTGGCACTTGCGAGATACCGCATCAACCACCTCCTGGGTAGTGACTGAGTCGTCAATCCCAGACAGTCTTAGATCCACCCTCTTGATAGGTCTAGAGACCACAGCCATACCCTTCAACTTAAACCCTAGAACCTCCGCCAGCAAATCCGCCTTTTTTGTGTCCTCTGGACCAGAGATCTCCATGACACGAGCCCCTGTCGCAGTCTCCCTCATTTGGAATTCCTCGACCTCAATACCAACATCTGACAGATGTATCCCTCGCCTGGCAACCTCTAATACCTTAGCGTAGGTCACTCCCCTCCCCGCTGCCTCAGAGTCCAAGGATATGACCACCGCGGCAGAACGCGGTGGAGAAAGACTGGGCTTCACTCTTTTCCCAACTTTGGGAATCCCTCCAGCAACGCCCCCTCCAGGAGAAACACGCGACACCGTACCGGGCCCGACAACAACATCTCCAGTCCTTAAGGGAGCAGGCTGAGCCTTTTTGCTCTTTTTGCCCCCTTTCACCTCTGTCCAGGCCGTTCTAGCAACAGTGGAGACCTCACTTTTGCCGCCCACAGACCGCTCCACAACCGTGGCCATCGACTCCAGCGAAACCCTCTCGACTGCAGCCCTCTTTTCCTTGCCAGCCGCCAAACCAGGGCGGGCAGCAGACGAAGACGACATAAAACGCTCCTCCACGGTAGCGAGCCGAGCATCCACGACACTCTCCACCATCTCCGCGATCTCCCTCTTAAATCTCTCCGTCCAAACTGGCGGCGAAGCCCCCACAACGACGACATCCTCTGCGAGAGGCTGCCGCGAAGCGTCCCCCTTCACCTCCATCACGTCATCCTGACACGCCGTGACCTCCGCTCTCAACATCGCGTTATCCTCCAGAAGCCTGTCATAATCCCCAGACTTTTTCCTCCAAGCCTCAGAGCGCCGAGTGAGGATCTCCACAACCTCCTGGAGCTTCCTGACCATGTCAGCGACCTCCTTTTTTTGTTCCGCCTTCATCCCGGAAGACTGGCGCACCGTCGCCAGAATGAAGGCAGAACTTCTACCCGCAACAGCCCTAAGTTCCTCGCTGGAATGAGACTCCAGGGCACCAGTATCCGGGGCTTTCCTCGTGAGAGAATCGTCCCCAGAATCGTAGTTTCCTGGCGATCTCGACCTCATTTCATCCCTCCTTGCCTTGATGTCCTCCATCATGGCGTCATACTCCTCCAGAGACTTATCCCCACGCAAGGGACGCGACTTCGCGACCTTGGGAGACCCAGACGAACGCCTCTTTCCTTTTTTACCGCCGGACTTACGCGTTTTTTCCTCGTTTTTAGGGCCCTCTACCTCAGTATCGGACCCTGAACCGCTTTGAGAGCCAGGCAAGTGCGGCCTCTTGCGAGTATCACTGACCCAACCCTCGGAGGACGACGAGTAATGCTCACATCCTTCGTCAGACATGTCAAACATTGACTAACCCACAACTTTCCACAAAAACGCAAAAAGACCCTCCAAACGTGAGGTTAGACAACCCCTCCGTTTGCAGGGAGTCAA
This sequence comes from Musotima nitidalis, assembly GCA_949126915.1. Classification (NCBI taxonomy): domain Eukaryota; kingdom Metazoa; phylum Arthropoda; class Insecta; order Lepidoptera; family Crambidae; genus Musotima; species Musotima nitidalis. The sequence continues at coordinate 146,763 of CASBPN010000002.1, read as the reverse complement.
GGCGCAGCCGCCCCAGGAAGACCCAGGACAGCCACGACAAAACCCCAAGCAAAAACCCAAAAGAAATATTTCTCGGCCTTTCAACAAATTTTACAATTCCCAAAAAACACAAGAAAAACCCGCAAAAAACCGTCCAAACCACAAGAGAAACCGTCCAAAATCCGGTAAACAAGCCAAGTCGTCGTGTTCTACCAGAATCCGTCCAAAAAGAAAAGCCAAAGTCAGTCGTTGTAAAAATTTCGCCCGTCGAAATTTTTACCTTGACGATCGGATTGTCGCGCAGTCTTCAATGGGAAACCATAAATTTCCGAAAAGTGAATTTTCGAAAAAGTATGGCTCCGATCAAATCGAACTACGCGCCAATCGAAAGCCCTCGCAAAACTCCACAAAACCTCCAAATCGCACAAAAATCCAACACACTTAACACCTCCAGATCAACCTCAACCTAACCTAACCTAACCTAACCTAACCTAACCTAACCTAACCTAACCTAACCTAACCTAACCTAACCTAACCTAACCTAACCTAACCTAACCTAACCTAACCTAACCTAACCTAACCTAACCTAACCTAACCTAACCTAACCTAACCTAACCTAACCTAACCTAACCTAACCTAACCTAACCTAACCTAACCTAACCTAACCTAACCTAACCTAACCTAACCTAACCTAACCTAACCTAACCTAACCTAACCTAACCTAACCTAACCTAACCTAACCTAACCTAACCTAACCTAACCTAACCTAACCTAACCTAACCTAACCTAACCTAACCTAACCTAACCTAACCTAACCTAACCTAACCTAACCTAACCTAACCTAACCTAACCTAACCTAACCTAACCTAACCTAACCTAACCTAACCTAACCTAACCTAACCTAACCTTTTTTTTTTTTTTTTTTTTTTTTTTTTTTTTTTTTTTTTTTTTTTTTTTAAGGTCCCAAAAAATGCATTTACGCATTCCCCGCCACAATGGGGTCGTGACGGGGATATGTGGGACTCGCCGCCCCCCACCAACCAACCAACGGGGCGGAATACCCACTAAAAAACAGACCATTTGCCTCACGCGCATTTCGAGGGGGACACGGGAATTGCGGTGGCATGACACCGCGTCCCCTCTGGCGCGCCCCGCATAACGCAGGAAACTCGGCAGGAAGGCCCTGAAAACGTTGGGCTCTCCCCTTCTCGAGAGCTTTGAAGAGCGGGTGAGGACAGACCCCTAGTCTCACCCGCGCTCTCGGCCACCCACCTAGCTGGACGGTGGGGGTATCTCCACACGCCGCTCACTCTGAGTCCCCGAAGCAGTGGGGAGAGGAGCGGCGGGGGCCGCAGCTGAGGAAGTCTTAGCTGCGGCAACCTTCTTCTTCGCCGGACGGGGTGGGCTGCACTTGCAGCCCTTCGCACCCACCAGATGACTGGCAGGTCTACCTACATCCCCACAGACAGGGCAGTGCGGCTCAGATGTGCACGCCGCCGCCCTATGACCTGATTGACCACAGCGATAGCACAGACGGCTGCGGTCGATATCGCTTTTGCAGTTAAACTGCTGGTGTCCAGGTTCGAAGCACCTGAAGCACTTCTGGGGCCTGGCCGCCAACAGTCTAACGCTAACAGCGCTCCACCCTAAAAGCAGCCGCCTACCAGCAACCAACTTTTTAGCCGCTGCCACTGGGCAACGCACCCAGACGGCACCCAGCCCAGACGGGCCGCGGCGAATCTCACCTACCCTCACACTCCCTTCGGGGCACTCCCCCCTCAGGGCTACGGAAGACACGACCTGATCCCTATCGACGCTGTCGTCGAGGCCGATGAGGCGCAGTTCAGAGCACTTCATCGGCCTAGAAACTACGACATCGGGGACCAGAACCCCTCTCAAGGCAGCGGCAAAACTATCCGCCTTCTCGCCCTTATCGCCCCGAACTTCTAGGACGCGCCCACCGGATTGCGTCTTACGAATCCTCAGATTGTCTGGCTCTATGCCATGATCCGCCGGACAGACTTTCCCTATCACTTCTCTAAGTACATTCGCGTACGTAAGGCCTTTCTCCAATGCCTCCTGCGGCAGAGACAGAGCAATCGCCGATGATTTGGGCTCTTGCATCTTCTGCTTGCGAGGCTTTTTCTTGCGCTTGGGCTTCGCAACCTTCTTCGCGGGCTGTTTCTCAGCGGGCTGTTTCGCAGCGGGCCTGGACCTCCGCTTGGCGACTACGGTAAAACCGCCGTCAGCTGCCTCTGCTGGCGCTGGAATAACCACCTCTTGAGCGGGAAGAGCCACAGGTTTTGGGGCTCGCCGCTTCTCCTTCTTCTTTTTCGCTGCAGATGGTGCAGCAGGCCGCACAGTAGAAGCTACTGTTGCTGGCGGCAAACGCGCGTCCAAAAGAGCCGTAACTTTACGGAGGATGGACGCCTCTAAGTCCTCCAATGGAGGAGGAACTGCTGGGGCAGCTACCGGGGAGCTCGCTCTACCCGGTGAAGGAAAAGACGGCGCGACGGAATCTTCAACAACGGGAGGCATGGACCTCTCCCGCTGGTTCTGCCGTGACGACTTCTCGCTGCGCAGCTGCTCTTTCAGCACATCTACTTCATCTCCAAGCTTCATCATCTGGACGCTTAGCTCGGCCACCTTGGTCCGCAGGCGGTCATTGTCCTCCTGCAGCTGCTTGGACTCGACCGAAGAGAAAGAGCGGTCATAGATGTCGCCGACCGCTCCTCTTATCGATATGACAGCGGCGTTCAGGGCTTTGACGTAGGTGCCCTTCAGGTTTCCTGACTTCTTCGCCACGTTTTCGACCACTGTCAGATCGACTTCCACCCCCTTCACCAGTTCCGAAACTGGGACCCGTTCGATCGGTCTCTCCACATGGCCACGCTCGCTTCTCAGAGCACGCGCTGCGTTGGCCATCTCCAAAACCTCAGCCTCTTTCTGCGCAGCGAGACGAGCTTGCTCATCCGCCTTCGCTCTCTTCGCCGTCTGGAGAAATGAACGCGCCTTCCCTAGCCCCATACAGAGACCATGCGTAGGGGGTCTACCGCGCCCCTTCTTCACGGCATCCGCTGGACCATTAGCCGAAACATCGGCTTCCATCTCTTCTTCGACCTCTGAATGGTCGTCACTGTCTAGCTCCACCTCAGACAAGACACCCTCTGAATCTCCCTCACTCAAATCAGAGAGAGACCGGTTTGCCTCCCTCTCCAACGCCTCTAAGACCCGCATTTGGTCGCGGTATCTAATGACTACCTCGGCCCTCGACAACATCTGGCCCGGGATGCGACTCACCCCCTCACTCTCCGCGCCTGAAAGCGCACCTTCCTCCGCGTCTTGCGACGCCACACCCTCCGACGAAACGAAATTTTTGTTAAAAGAATCCATATGAGTCCCACGAGTATGGGGGATATAAAAAGTCCACCCGGGCAGTGCCCCCTGTACCCGGGTAAGCGTAAATTTATCGACCAGAGGGGCCGCTGATCCCCTGGCCGAGTGACGCCCTAAAGACTGGTCACCCACCAGCCATTCATCCTCTCGCCGGGCGTAAAGCTTAGGATTGGGAATTTATTATTGAGGTTGTCTCCTCTCGGTCCGGCCGATGAAGGCAAGACCCCTGGTCCCCAGAATGGGGGTAACAGTTTGCCCGACGGGTGGGAATGAAACCCTGCCCGCCGCGCGATCCCATCTCCAAGCCCCCTGACAGAACAGAGGGGGGAGACAGGAAAACCAGAGCCGGGAAGGCTCGCCACCCCGAAAAAGCCACGACGCAGAACGCGGCTCCCCACCCCAGGGCCGCTTTCCAGCCGCGAAGTGCGACCGGGGGTGCGCCCCACAAAACCCGCCAGTTTTGGTCCGCGCCGGACTTACATTACATTATATAAAAGCCGGTACCACAATGTGTGGCATGCCCCTATCCGCCACCCGGGGACGCGCCCGATGGGAGTCTGGTAACTCCACACGGGAACCTAACCTAACCTAACCTAACCTAACCTAACCTAACCTAACCTAACCTAACCTAACCTAACCTAACCTAACCTAACCTAACCTAACCTAACCTTTTTTTTTTTTTTTTTTTTTTTTTTTTTTTTTTTTTTTTTTTATACTCCCCAAAAATGCATTTACGCATACCCCTCCGCTCGGGGGAGCGAAGGGGTTATGTGGGACTCGCCGCCCCCCACCATGACCACCGATGGGGCGGAATACCCACTAAAAAGGGAGTCTTTTCCCGCACTCAGCACCTGACATGGCGAGTTCGCTCTCGCATTTCACCGCCATGCCAGGTATCGCTATTGCCCGGCGGGAAGCCAGGCACTTGCGCCTCGGAGAGGGGCGTTATGGCACGCCCCCCCTCCGGTGATGCCGTGCAATGCAGGGACAGGTCCCCCGACCCGGCCCCGCGGCACCACTATACACCTCGAAGCAGGCATATAGGCCTCTCCTACATGCCTGCCCCAGAAACAGATGGAGCAGCTCACTGCTCCATCGAGGAATATCCCGCTGGACGAGCGCCAGCCGACACTTCAGCTGGCGTCTTACCTCTCACTGGGGGAGGGTTGCACAAAGAACCCCCCATAATGTGCCCAGAATCCCTACCTTTCCCCTCACAGACGACACACCGGGACTTCTCCCGGCAGTCAACTACCCTATGCCCCTCTTTTCCGCACTTAAAGCACAGAGTGCTGCGGTCCTCCGTCGACGGGCACATCGCCCGTGTGTGCCCCACCTCCATGCACTTGAAGCAGCGCATGGGGCGGGCCTCCAACAAAACCACCCTCGCCGAACTCATTCCCACACGAATGCGCCTATCATCCCGCAGCGACTTCGCTACAGGGAGAGGACACCTAACCACGGCTGAGCCAATTCCGCCGGGGTTCGAGCGAATTTCCCTGACTTTTATTTGCTCAGCCGGCCCGCCGTATTTGGCGACTATCTCGGCGTGGAGCTCCTGCGAAGTGACGGTCTCGTCCAAACCAGACACCCTCATTTCCGCGCACTTCACAGGACGCCAGACAGACACATCCCCTCCCACAACAACCCGCAGCTTCTCCGCTGTCAGAGCCGCACTCTCCGCTCTTTTGGGGCCAGGGAACTCCAACATCCTGGCCCCTGTTGCCGTCTTCCGAATAGTGGGGGACTCCTCCGGACCGAGGCCAGCTCCCTCCTTCATCCTCATCAGAACGTCCTTATAAAGGACGCCCCTCGAGACCGCGTCCGGCCGCAGCTCAAACACCACTGCGGCCGTCCGCGGCGACACCAAACTCGGCTTTCGCCGAACCTCCGACCTAGTCGCCTGTGGGACCCGGTTCTTTGCCATTGCTGGCGCAGGAACGGGCCCCGACCCTACTTTTGGGACACTTCCCGCAGTTTTTGAGACCAAGGCCTCTTTTCCCGCCTTTTTGGGCAAAGAAGCCTTGGCCTTTTTGCCCTTCTTACTCGATTGGACCTCCGTCCATCCCTCCCCCGTATGAACAGGGGAGGTTTCGCCCCTTGAAAGGGCGGAAACCCTCTTGCCCACCGCCGGACAATCCACAAGAGTGGCCACTGATTCCCCGCTCGAAACTGAGCCCGTCTGCGTCCCAGCCGCATGAAGCGGGCGGGAGCCGATCTTGGCTATTATGCGCCTCTCGAATGCCGCAAACATCCCCACCAGAGAGCGGTTGACACTCTCCATGCACAACCGCTTCACCTCCTCGACCATCTCTGGCCGCAATTCCGCCGAAACACGAGGAGACGGAGTCCTCTCCCTCTCCAACTCCCTCTCCAATTCCTCGATCCGCCGACTCTTCTCTGCCAAAGCAGCTCTGTCCCTCTCTCTTTCCCTCAGGCACCTCTCTATAGCGGTCGGCTCATCCCGGGAGGCAATGACCTGCATTACCTCCGCGAGCTGACCTATAGCGCCCTTTAGCTCCCCCACCAAAGTGCCCTTAATGCACTTCGCCTCCCGAACAATCCTGAGGGCGGTCGTCATGTTCCCTCCAGCAAAAGCGTGAAGGGTATCAATATCGGCCGCCTCCAAGTCTACCCCTGTATCAGTGGGAGGAAACCCACTGGTATCGATTCCCGCATACCAGACCGCTCTATCCGCCCCAGCAGACTTTCCTTTTCCCCTCTTTGACGCGGGTCTGGAGACAACTCTCCCAGAACCCGAGCACGGGGAACTGTCGTCCGAGTCCAATTCGGCCCCAGACATCTCCCCTCGACCCCTCTTCCTCCCAGAGTCAGACTCACTCATCGCCTCCATAGAGGAGGTGCTCCTGCAGTCCTCATCGTAGTCGTAATCCGACATACCGAGAAACTACAGGAACAACCTCGAAACCCGCAAAAATCCGAGCGAAGTCGGAAGAAATCCCCGCAAAACTCCCACACAACAAAAAACCCCCAACAAAAAACCCTCCAGATGAGGCTAGGTAAGCCCTCCGTACAGGGGGAGTCAAGCCCCAGCCGCCCCAGGCAAAACCGGGACAACCACGACAAGACCCCCGACCGAAAACAAAAGCCCGCACAAAATTCAGGTTTCCGGAAGATTTTCAATTTCCCGAAATCCCATAGAAAAATCCCTCAAAACACGCCAAGTCGTATGAATATCACCGCCAAAACCAGTAAGAATGCCAAAGTCGTCAAGCTATACCGGAATCCGTCAGAAAAAACAAAGCCAAGTCAGTTTTGGTAAAAATTTCGCCCGTCGAAATTTTTACCTCGACGATCGGATTGTCGCGCAGTTTTCAATGGGAAACCATAAATTTCCGAAAATTGAATTTTCGGAAAAGTATAGCTCCGATCAAATCGAACTACGCGCCAATCGAAAGCCCTCACAAAACACAACAAATCCTCCAAAACGCACAAAAATCCCTCACAAGTAACACCTCCAGATCAACCTCAACCTAACCTAACCTAACCTAACCTAACCTAACCTAACCTAACCTAACCTAACCTAACCTAACCTAACCTAACCTAACCTAACCTAACCTAACCTAACCTAACCTAACCTAACCTAACCTAACCTAACCTAACCTAACCTAACCTAACCTAACCTAACCTAACCTAACCTAACCTAACCTAACCTAACCTAACCTAACCTAACCTAACCTAACCTAACCTAACCTAACCTAACCTAACCTAACCTAACCTAACCTAACCTAACCTAACCTAACCTAACCTAACCTAACCTAACCTAACCTAACCTAACCTAACCTAACCTAACCTAACCTAACCTAACCTAACCTAACCTAACCTAACCTAACCTAACCTAACCTAACCTAACCTAACCTAACCTAACCTAACCTAACCTAACCTAACCTAACCTAACCTAACCTAACCTAACCTAACCTAACCTAACCTAACCTAACCTAACCTAACCTAACCTAACCTAACCTAACCTAACCTAACCTAACCTAACCTAACCTAACCTAACCTAACCTAACCTAACCTAACCTAACCTAACCTAACCTAACCTAACCTAACCTAACCTAACCTAACCTAACCTAACCTAACCTAACCTAACCTAACCTAACCTAACCTAACCTAACCTAACCTAACCTAACCTAACCTAACCTAACCTAACCTAACCTAACCTAACCTAACCTAACCTAACCTAACCTAACCTAACCTAACCTAACCTAACCTAACCTAACCTAACCTAACCTAACCTAACCTAACCTAACCTAACCTAACCTAACCTAACCTAACCTAACCTAACCTAACCTAACCTAACCTAACCTAACCTAACCTAACCTAACCTAACCTAACCTAACCTAACCTAACCTAACCTAACCTAACCTAACCTAACCTAACCTAACCTAACCTAACCTAACCTAACCTAACCTAACCTAACCTAACCTAACCTAACCTAACCTAACCTAACCTAACCTAACCTAACCTAACCTAACCTAACCTAACCTAACCTAACCTAACCTAACCTAACCTAACCTAACCTAACCTAACCTAACCTAACCTAACCTAACCTAACCTAACCTAACCTAACCTAACCTAACCTAACCTAACCTAACCTAACCTAACCTAACCTAACCTAACCTAACCTAACCTAACCTAACCTAACCTAACCTAACCTAACCTAACCTAACCTAACCTAACCTAACCTAACCTAACCTAACCTAACCTAACCTAACCTAACCTAACCTAACCTAACCTAACCTAACCTAACCTAACCTAACCTAACCTAACCTAACCTAACCTAACCTAACCTAACCTAACCTAACCTAACCTAACCTAACCTAACCTAACCTAACCTAACCTAACCTAACCTAACCTAACCTAACCTAACCTAACCTAACCTAACCTAACCTAACCTAACCTAACCTAACCTAACCTAACCTAACCTAACCTAACCTAACCTAACCTAACCTAACCTAACCTAACCTAACCTAACCTAACCTAACCTAACCTAACCTAACCTAACCTAACCTAACCTAACCTAACCTAACCTAACCTAACCTAACCTAACCTAACCTAACCTAACCTAACCTAACCTAACCTAACCTAACCTAACCTAACCTAACCTAACCTAACCTAACCTAACCTAACCTAACCTAACCTAACCTAACCTAACCTAACCTAACCTAACCTAACCTAACCTAACCTAACCTAACCTAACCTAACCTAACCTAACCTAACCTAACCTAACCTAACCTAACCTAACCTAACCTAACCTAACCTAACCTAACCTAACCTAACCTAACCTAACCTAACCTAACCTAACCTAACCTAACCTAACCTAACCTAACCTAACCTAACCTAACCTAACCTAACCTAACCTAACCTAACCTAACCTAACCTAACCTAACCTAACCTAACCTAACCTAACCTAACCTAACCTAACCTAACCTAACCTAACCTAACCTAACCTAACCTAACCTAACCTAACCTAACCTAACCTAACCTAACCTAACCTAACCTAACCTAACCTAACCTAACCTAACCTAACCTAACCTAACCTAACCTAACCTAACCTAACCTAACCTAACCTAACCTAACCTAACCTAACCTAACCTAACCTAACCTAACCTAACCTAACCTAACCTAACCTAACCTAACCTAACCTAACCTAACCTAACCTAACCTAACCTAACCTAACCTAACCTAACCTAACCTAACCTAACCTAACCTAACCTAACCTAACCTAACCTAACCTAACCTAACCTAACCTAACCTAACCTAACCTAACCTAACCTAACCTAACCTAACCTAACCTAACCTAACCTAACCTAACCTAACCTAACCTAACCTAACCTAACCTAACCTAACCTAACCTAACCTAA
>CASBPN010000002.1:0-132500 GCA_949126915.1 Musotima nitidalis | reverse complement strand
TTTTAAATAATGGCTTCGTGCGGTTTGCACATTTAGCTAGTGTCGCAAATAAATAAAAAGTTGACCTGAATTATTTACCCACCCGTTGCATCGCTCACATCAAAGTGTCAGTTATTTCGTCCTACTAGTCAGTGTTCCGGATGGCGCTTACGCACCTAGACGCAAATTCATGTTTAGAAAATAAAACAAAACTACTGACATGATGCTTTACTTACTTTCCCGCTAAGAAGTCTAAAATAATGTTGTTAGGATGTCCGTGCTACGAAGTTTATCCTTAACTCCATAGATGGCGCTAAACTTTTAATCATGCAATACTGCATATTAGGGTGGAGCGATTTTATTTTTTATTGCTTCGGTATACCTGTAAAAAGTTGCTATATTAGATATGAAGACTATCATTGACAAGATAATCCAACGAAACGGATATTTCGGGCATCCAGAAAATATTCTCATTGCCATGCTTGGCGATGACAGAGACTCGTCTACGAAACTTTAAGGTGTTCAATTTCGATGCTTAAGACTATACTGACATTATTTTGTGGCGTGACTTTGACATAACTGAGCCACCACTCACTTCAAATTTGTCTGATGATACCTTGAAGGAAATTGTAAAAAATGATCTCGGCACATGTAAGGATATTACAGATTTTCCATGCATCGAGTGCAGTTTGTGGGGAAAATAAACGAGATGGTTTCATTAGGGCAAGATTACTATCTCGTCAACGAATACCTAGTTTTAACACAAAGAAACAATTTAATATTTTAACTGTATTTTTAGTATTTCTGGATATTTCTTGAAATAAATAACTAAAACATAAAAAATGTTTTTCGTTTGATTTTATTTCAACTGGGGCACCTCAGAACGCTGATTGTACAAGTAGGTAGGTAGCTAGTTCCGTAACACTAACTTGGTTCACAAATAGTGTTATTTATTAAACGACATAAAGGACATAAAGGTAAACAACATAGGTACCATTTCTGTTTAGTTTATTTTTAATGCTAGGCTTGCAATAAATGCATTGTTTTCCTAGTTCTATGCAATGGTAATCGTAGTTAATGTCAGTAGATCACGAGGGCTGCACTAAAAGTATCGGGAATGGAATATTTCCACTGTTCCTGTCATATTAAATTTTTTGTAATTGAAAACTACTTGGTTTTAAATATCGAATCATCATCACCATCTCAGCCCATTAACGTCCCACTACTGAGCACGTGCCTCCTCTCACATACCAAGGTGCGAGGTTATCGGGTCATACTCCACCACGCGCACCCAGAGCGGATGTATGGCGTCCTGCTGTTAGAATTTTTCAAGCCGCCCATTAAGGCCTGGCTTAACGACTACCACATTTAGTGATAACCGGGACCAACGGCGTAACGTACCTTCCTAAGCACGGAAGCGCTCGATATCAAATGCCACACAAACGGTCACCCATCCAAGGACTGACCTCTGTAAACTCTGCTTTACTTCGGTGATCGTTTCCGACCACCGAGTACCGCAGAGCTACGAGCGCTTCGAAATATCAAATACTATTTATTAAAATAAAAAAAAACTCGGTCTTGTCACAAGGTCTAGTTAAACATGATTAGTTGTTGAGAAAATGCAATTGACTCGAGAAAACTCAAGAGCAATGATTTATTATGACTTTCGAAGTGGTTAAACACAAACACAGTGTACTGACCGGATGATTTCTGCATTTGGTGATGAAGCCCCATCCCAAGCCACGATTTATCGCTGGTTTGCTGAATTTCAACGTAGACGTGTCATGCTCAGTGATGATCCCCGTCAAGGTAGTCCAAAAAACTGCGGTCACCCAAGAAAACGTTGATGCTGTGCGTAAGCTGATTGAGGAAGATCGACATGTGACATACCGCGAAATTTAGACAACCTTAGACATTGGCATAAGTCAAATACAAAGAATCTTGCATGAACAATTAGGTGTAAAAAAGTTGTTGCATTTGCTCTGTGAAGAGCAAATAGCGGTTCGCGTTACTTGGTGCGTCAGAGCTCTAGAAAGACTCCACGCAGGATCTTCAAATGCTATATACAACATAGTATCAGGAGACGAATCCTGGATATACGCGTACGAACCCGAAACAAAAAAATCAGGCACAAGTTTGGGTGTTCGAAAATGAGTTAAAGCCGACAAAAATTGTTCGTTCACGGAAGTGAAGTGTGAGAACTACGTATCAAGTTAAGTAGATATCCGCAGTTTTATTTTGTAATTAGCTTTGTTATGATTGTTGATAACATATTATTATAATATTATCTTTAACAATATTTCACAGTTGTACTCCGTTGCCTTGTCTCATGTTTACTTGGTATTATGTAGAGAGAGAGCTATGAAATGCTTTGTAACATACAAAATATGGTTGTGCTGATGGAGTTACTGCTGAGTGCTGAGTGACTGACTGCTGTTCTGACATGTAATATTTGTACACATGTGTTATACTATAAATGTTTGTCTGATTTCATGTGTAGGTACTAATCTGCTAAAATTTTATAACTGATGCAATATGATATTGTGTTATATATTTTGTTGGTCTGCTTTAAGATATATCCAAGGATACCTAAATGGCATTTTTATAATGTATTAATTATGTGTTAAATAATTGATGAAACTAAATAATAGGCTATAATATTAAACTACATATTACAATAAATAGTAGGTCTAATTAAACGAGTGTCAAGTATAAAAAAATCGAAATGTTTGAAACAATAGTAAAAATATAATAATAGTTATAAATTCGTTAACGTACAATAAAATAACGTAAAATAACGTTTTATTGACGTGACAACGTCTTAAATTAGGTTGCGGCTGGGAGTCACTTATGAAAAAGTGTAACGCTCGGTAACGTTACGATGAGTCACCGAACGAGAGAGAGGCCCGGCGAATGCCTTGCGTCTCTCTCCCACTCAACTATGATCGGTCTGCCGCGCGCGCAGCACTAGTGTACAATGTTTTAGTAAACAAAATATATTTCTATAGTTAAAATTTGTGCAATTCTTATTTTCATTCAATTCCTTGTTCCTATTGTGCAATTTAATTATATTCATATCAATAAATATTCTACCGAGAAAAAGACGTTGTCACGTAAAATCTTCGCCCGTAAAAACGACTTTACAGGCAACCATTTTTTTTTGAATCCTTTCACTTGCTAGCAGCATTTTTATAGTGGTTATTGATGCTTGTATATTTTCATTAAGGTCGGGATTCACAAATCACATATACTGATACTTTTGCTTCACTTTATTTATTATTAACACACACTTTGAAAGAACATACCTGTAAACAAATAAGTCACTGTCTTATAGTAAAATAAAATGGAAACGATTGCGCGATTCTAAGTACAAGTAGCGACTTCTCTTGGTGGTTTTGAAGAAACAACTATTAACATGACATTATTTTTGTTGACAATAAAATTAAAAACTTGTTTATTATTTAAACACCTAAGTAAATTAGACATACCGCCCACCAAGGACGAGTCCTTTAAAATAACAACTTAAACATTGAAAGCACCAACATAACAAGAATTCTTATCATAATAAAATCATAACAGCAAACTAATGCTGGAATCTAAAAAAATAAACAATAATATAATTAAAACCTACCATAAACCGCCCACTGTGAATAATCAATTTACTTTGGCAATATACATATTTTACTGAGAGGACGTTTCATAAAACCGTTTTTACATTTGATAGTAACTACTCGAGTAACATTGTCATATCCAACGTGTTTATTTACAATAATACCCATGATCCATTTACACGGTGGAATATTTTCGTCTCTTATAAGTACAACATCATTAACATTCGGCTCAGTTTGCTTAGAATTCCACTTGTATCTCTGATTTAACGTAACTAAATATTCTTTTGACCATTTTTCCCAAAAAGTATTAACCATTTTTTGTACTAACCTCCATCTATCTAATGCAGTAATATTACATTCTGAGTAATTCTCATCATTAATGTTAAGTATTGGTTCTCCAACCAAAAAATGACCTGGCGTCAATGGGAGTGGATCTTTTGCGTTTTCACTAAGTACCGACAAAGGACGCGAATTTAAACAAGCTTCCACTTGTGACAATACTGTTGCTAGCTCCTCATATGTAAGCGTACAGTCGCCTATAACTTTTCTTAAGTGACCCTTTACACTACGCACACCTGCTTCCCATAAACCTCCGAAGTTAGGTGATTGAGGTGGGATAAAATGCCACGTCGTTGATTCTAATGTAAGTATTTCCGCGATTTCATTTGGCAAACTAGATTTGGCTTTATTGAACATCTCTCGCAACTGTTTATCAGCCCCAACGAAGTTTGTGCCATTGTCACTAAAAATATCCTTACAATGGCCACGTCTTGATGTGAACCTTCTAAAAGCAGCTATAAATGCTTTCGCTGTCAAATCAGTAACGGCTTCTAAATGTATTGCGCGTGTGGACATACAGACAAAAAGACAAATATATCCCGTATAAGATTTCGCACCGCGACCTGGAGAAATTTTAATGTTGATTGGTCCTGCGTAATCAACACCACTAGATGTGAAAGGCTTAGCTGGCGTAAGTCTGGCTTGTGGCAGTTGCCCCATTAATTGAGTTCTCGCAGTTTTGGCATGCCTAGTACACATGGTACAGTCCCTGTAATATTTTTTAACCTGTTCGCGAGCCCGAACAATCCAATATTTAGACCTCAGATAATTAAGCATAATTTGTGGTCCACCATGTAGAGTTTTTATATGAGAATCCGCTATTACGAGCCGTGTAAGATGATTTTTAGCAGGCAAAATAATCGGGTGTCTTATGTCATAACTCACATTGGCCTTATCAATGCGTCCACCGACTCTTAAAATTCCTGCTTTATCTAAAATAGGACAAAGGGTATGAAGAAGACTCTTCTTAGGCAAATCTCTTTCTTTCATAATTATTTTGATCTCTTCTTTAAATTCAAAATTTTGCACTTGTCTGATACATACTTCTAATGTCTTGTTTATTTCTTCCACTGTAATAAATTCTGGATATTCCTTAAGTTCGGTCTTTGTCAATAATACTCTTCTACAATAAGATAATACTTTAAGCATTCTTCTGAGATTCGAAAATCTTTCCCACTCCAAATGTTCTTCTTTATTCTGTGTCACTTTTAATGATGTTACTCTTTCTTCTTCATGTGTTTCTATACCTTCTTGTTCTGTTATCTCTATTTTAAATTTTCGTAACCAATCAGGTCCGTTCCACCATAATGCGTGATTATCTATTGCAAAGGGTTGCAAACCTCTTGATGCACAATCGGCGGGGTTGGTATCAGTAGAAACATGTCGCCATTGATTGTGATCCATTATAGATAGATAGATAGATAGATAGATAAACTTTTTATTGCAACGAAAGACACACATACATATAAAACAATAAAAACAAAATTACAATAATTAAAAAAAAAATATAAATAACAACAAAAAAACTAAAAGTAAAGCATTCACATAGTGTGCATGTGTGTCGCAGCGCTGCAGAATGGCTACGGCTCAGTGGGTTTTTTGCTCTGAGAGAGCAAAACACTGATTTTCAGCTTTTGCCGAAACAGTAACACGAGACGCCCCCAAAATACCGTGTATAATTTATAATATAAAGTACAAGTTTATAAATAGGTAAAGAGTTATATAAAAGTAAAAACATTTAAAAGAAAACACTATTAGACAGTTAATTAAACCATTGATCCTACATATATAATAAACAAAGTCAATATTATCAACACTACCAAAGTCAATATTACCAACACTAGCAAAGTCAATTCTACCACAAAATATGACATCACGGCGGTCCGAGCACTGAGACACCGTCCCCAAAGTGACCATGCAGAAGTTCCGACTTTTGCCTATCCAGTAGTAAAATTTTAAGTTGTTTTTTAAAGTTGGCCTTTGTTTGAATATTTCTTACTGGAGGGGGGATATTGTTCCAGCACTTGGTCGCCTGGTGACGGAAACTGCCAGTGAACCCGACCGTTCTATGATTATGTGTCGCCAGTGGAGCGCGTGCAGCTCTGAGAGAACCCGACCCATATTTGTATTTACACCTTACTAGATTTAATTTTTGATACAAATACTGCGGGTTTTGAAATGTTGTCAGATCAAACATCAGACAAGCAAGATGCAGTCTTCGACGTGACTCCATATTCAGCATGTGAGCCCTATTCAAAAAAGGTGACACGTGACTACGGGTTGGAACGCTGAAGCAAAATCGGCAACAAGCATTTTGAACACGCTGTATTAGACGTCGAGACCTACCCAGAAGACGAGGGCCATAAACTAAGTCGGCATAGTTAAGCCTCGACAGCACAAGTGACTCGCAAAGAGTAATTCTAGCTTTCTCGCATAATTGGTCACGAATTTTGTACAGTATTTTTAGCCTATAAAAGCAATTCCTGGCCAGGTTTAAGACGTGTGTATCAAAACGTAGCTGATTGTCAAATACCAAACCCAGATTCCTCGCTTCGGTAACCATAGAAATCTTGGTGCCTAAAATTTTTATGTCTACGGAACTGGTCATAATTTTAGAAATTTGATGCTTTGTACCTAAAACCATCAGCTTAGATTTGGACGGGTTAAGCACCAGACAGTTATTCAATGACCACTCAGCGACATTATCCAAGTCCTGGTTCATCGCCTTCACGGCGGCACCAGGATTATTTGGTTTGACGGACAAATACAACTGAAGATCGTCAGCGTAGCAATGATATCTGCAGTTCTTAACGACCCTAGAGAGATCCGCACAATAAATAATGAAGAGAAGCGGACCCAGAATAGATCCCTGGGGCACACCTCGGCTGATCGGCTTTAAGAGCGAGGATTCATACCGACCGTCTACTTTTTGAACCCTAACAGATTGATATCTACCACTAAGATAGCTATCAAACCAACTAACCGTATTAGAATCAAATCCGTAGTAAGACAGCTTGGCCAAGAGAAGAGGGATACTAATACTATCGAAGGCGCGGGAGAAATCCAGAAGAACAAGCAAGGTCCCGAGTCCCTTGTCTTGATCCACTAGCACATTATCAGTGACGTCCAGCAAGGCGGTGACAGTACCACGTCCTTTACGGAACCCTGACTGATGCGACGGCAATATACCATTCATCTCGACAAATTTAATTACCTGGTCGTAAACGGCTCTCTCTAGTATTTTAGAGAGATATGGTAGAATGCTTATAGGCCTCAGGTCCTCAATTCTACTGGGCGGAGTCACTTTTGGAAGGGGATTTACTATAGCACTCTTCCAATGATAGGGGACTATACCAGAAACAATAGATTTATTAACCATAGAAGTAATTAGTGTTATGGTTCTTGGCAGAGTAAGAATAATCATATCCCTATTGATGCCATCTATTCCAGCCACATTTGATTTTAAAGAAATAATATATCTAGAGACCTCTACTTCAGAAACAGGGTGTAATTTGAAAAGAGGGATAGATGAATCGAAACGACTGTTCACAAAGTCAGATATCTTGGAGATGGGCATAACATCGGAGCCCGGAATCGACAGGAAGTGGTCATTGATCTCGTCAGGGTTGCTGATCGCTTCCGGTATACTTTCGCTGTTACTCGGATCAATGAGAATTTTACTCTTGATGTTCTTCCAAAACGCTTTATTGTTACTTATATTGGAGTTAACGATATGATTAAAATAAGCACGTTTCTCGTTTTTAATGGCATCAATAACTGTGTTTTTCAAATTTTTATAATATTGTTTATGAGCCTCTGATTTAGAATTCCTATAAATTTCCTGGGCTTTGTTACGTAACTCCATCATGTACCTGATCGTATCAGTTATCCAGGGAAGAGACTTTTCAGGTTTTACCCGAGACACTGTGACCGGAGCGTGCTTATCGAGAAGAGACAAAATATGAGTATTAAATCCGTCAACCATTTGGTCAACCGTAGGCATCTGAGAAACAGTATCCCAGTCCAGTATGTCCAGGTCCCGATTAAATTCATCAAACTTTATCCTCTTCAAAGGTCTGTAGGATATTATACGAGGAAGTGGTTTGGCCCCTCTAATGAAAAGATTTACATTTATCATGGCATGTCCCAGAGATCCTGTAATGTTGGAAACATCAACATCTCTAACCTTACAATTTGTACAAACAAGATCAATTAGAGAATTAGAGTTTATTGAAAAATGAGTTGGCCTATCAACAACTTGTTCCAAATCTAGGCATTGTAAGAATTGTAAAATTTTTGTGAAATTGCCATTCGTTTTGTCATTCATATTGACATTAAAGTCTCCCATGAGAACTATATAATCGAATTTACCAAAAGACATAACCGACGCCGTTAGTGCATCGATAAACGAGTCTACATTCATCCATGGAGGTCTGTATGCAGTTCCTATAACTACACGATGTCCACACAGTTTTGTAGACATCCACAACTGCTCTATATTAGCCTCAGGATGTTTTTCGAAACATACACGCAAGCACTTTTTAATATAAAAGGCGACGCCTCCACCTCTACCACGTTTCATATGTCGAGGTCTTGGAGCGTTCCGTAAGCCGTAGCCCGGCGGAGCAGGTGCTCGCGCCTCCTGCCCCGTTGACAGCCATGTCTCATTAATGGCTACAACATCGGCATCAAACCGGTCCATCGCAACAAGGAAATCATCATGGCCAGTACTTAAAGATCCCGCATTGTAAAGAGCTAATTTAAAATAACGGTTATTTGGGTTCATTGAAACCATTTAAAGAAAAATGTATAAAAAAATAAGTTGGATAATTGCGGTCTAATAAATTATAAATTGTAAATTTGTATAAATTATTGATAATCATGACATTTAAAAGTGTATTGTAAGATAAAAAAATTGGATCATTAAAATAAATAAAGATACATAAAGAATAAAATAAAGCATAATAAAAAGTAAAATCTGAATAAAAAGTATAGCAATGTTGCATAGCTGGGACACACATAGCACAATAGTAACAAAAATACATTAAGAACCTACTTGTCGGTATTATAAAGAAACAATGTTCTATGCTTGAATAGTGATAACGTTTTACAATTTTATATGTGATGAACATATTATAAGTTAGCGCACAGATTAAGTTAAAAGTAATTATTAAGAGTAAGACAAGACCAAACATTTTATTACATAATCCCGTTTCGTAAACATAGTGTTTAAAACATTGTAGCTTAAAACTTAAAAAATATTTCCCTAACCCGTTAAAAACATCACATAATATAGCCCTGCAGATCTGACTATAGTATTTATTCAAAATGAGACATAGCAAGAATTTCAAAACAGGTATTACAAGCATAATATATTCAAATGTTATACAATTAAAAATATTTAAAAAAATCATTATATAAATATATAGAAACTCACGTATCGAATACAAAAACATGCAAGTAATAAGAGGCAAAAAACAATTCACATAAAACCGCCTAAAAGATTCGTTATATCTTACTAACAATACAACAAATAGAACCACGTAATCACTGACAAGAGAGAGAAGCGCAAACTTCTTTTTCTCCAAAAACCCGGCGAAGGTCCGCCTCCGTACGTATGCCATATCTCGGTGAGTCTTTGTCGTGGTGCTGACGCGCGAATATACGCCCATTCTTCGTCCACACAAAACGCCAATTAAAACGATTTTTTAAGTCAAGCGCCTTACGAAATAATTGCCTATTTGTTTTAGTTAGGCGCTCATTTACGTAGAACCGACGTGGAGGTCCAGGCAGGCCCGTGCCCTCTGTAGTGGCACCACGGCGAACCCGCACAGCCTGTAGAATTTGGTCACGAACTGCTCGCCGCGCTACCCGAACGACTATAGGACGAGGCCTCGACGCCGCTGCTGACACATCGTTTTCAAAGCTCGGCGCACGGCCCACGCGCATCACACTAACCAAGTCTTGTTCAGACAAACCGACACCAACCTTCATTGCCAGTGTCATAAAGATGTGCGATAGACTTTCTCCTTTTTGTTCTGGGACGCAGGAAATTTCCAAATCAGTCTGAAGCAAATCCTGGTCGCGTTCATTAAGCTCGATTTTAAGTTGATTAACCGTAGCCGAAAGTGCGCTATCGGCTTGATGTGAAGTAATCCTCTGTTCCAACTCATCAATTCGGTCATCCAACTTAGTGATGCGATTCTCACAGGCAGTCACTCGACCCATAACTGCAGATACCATATCATTGAGAATATTTAACTGTGTTCGGTTCTCTCTAAGTTCTTCTCGCACTTCCTCTCTAAACGCGCGAAGTTCCAAATATATAGTTTGCATATCTGTCATTTCGACCGTTAAATTGTGCGCAGTGTCATTTAAAGACATAGGTTGTTCAGGGCTCCTCACAGCTCCTCCACGCTGGAATGTGATTTTGGATCCGGAATTCCGAACAGGAGTATCTTTATTGTCAGTCTTGGGCTCCTTACACTTGCATATAACACATATCCAGTTCTGTCTGTGTATCTCGGTGAGATTGACAAAGCTTTCGTATGACACATTAGCACAATCGAGATCGTAGTAACAATTACAGCCACCACAGGTCAAAGATTTATTTTCATTTATAACGCCTCTACACCCGTTACAGATCATTGCCTTTGACATTTTAAGTCTTATCAAAGGACAAAAAGTTACAAAAAGACTAATTTGTAACGTACGTTCCCACGAGGTTTGAACCCTCACCCGTAGAATGTTAAGAGGATGGTGATTCTGTATGTGGTATCTCCGCACGCTACGCCGATAATCACTTACAGATAGTGGTGAAAGTATTGTACAAGTGCGAGTATAATTCCGAGATCTAGCGGACAATATTTGTAAGTGATCATTCACCGATGAGTCAACTGTCGACTCAGTTTTCAAGGTCACTGCCGCTCACTTTTTATGTTAACCGTAACAATCGCACAGAATTTAATTCTTTCTATCGATTTTAAATGATCTTCTAATCACAATACACCAAACAAACTGCACAATCCGACAGGATAAGATCAAAGGAGCACAAAGACAATAGTTTAAAGTTAGTTATAGCGATTTTACTTTATATAAATCATAAAAAACACGGGATCGTACAAAATCACGACCGGTATCGCAGCCGCGTCCCGCGCCACCAGATAGTATACCTGATTGATACTCTATTACTCACAAAGGTTGTCCATTTGCTTGATCCGCCTTTAAGGCACGCCAATACTATTGTGGAATCAGTCCACCCATATAAATTTTCCTTTTGTATATTCATGACTTGCGATATTTCGGACAGCAATTTCGCTGCAAGATGAGCGCCACACAATTCTAAACGAGGAATAGACATTTCTTTTTCTAATGGAGCTACTTTTGTCTTAGCTGACAACAACGTGACTTGAATCTGTTGATCTTCATTAACGGCACGAACGTACACTACTGCGGCGTAGGCTACTCTAGACGCGTCTGAAAACGCATGTAATTCTAATCTGCTTGAATTTGTCGACTTAATCCATTTAGGTATTCCTATTCCCTTGATTTCTTTCAATTTGTCGCGAAAGTTCAGCCATTCTTTTCTCAATTCTTCTGTCAAATCATCGTCCAAATCTAACTGTGCTTTCCAGATTTTTTGTATTATAAGCTTTGCACATACAACAACTGGTGCAATCCAGCCCATCGGATCGTAGAGTCGAGCGATGTCGGAGAGAACTTGCCTTTTAGTTATTGTACACTTTGGTTCTGGTAAATTGACTGTGTATTCAAAATTATCGGTATGTTTATTCCATTGTATCCCGAGTACTTTTAGAGTGTCATCAATCTTTATTGGAACTTCATTGTTACGCTATCTACTTTTATCAATATATTGTAGTACTTCTTTGCTATTACTACTCCACTTTTGCCTCCGGAATTCATTAGTTTATTCATTTCTTCGTAGATTCTTTTAGCTTCTTCTTCTGTGTTACAGCCTGTCATCATATCATCAACGTAAAAATCTCTTCTTGTTATTTCTGCTGCTACTGGAAACTTAGCTTCTTCTTCTTCCGCTAGCCTCTGTAGGGTTTTGATTGCAAGGTAGGGTGCACACGCAGTACCAAAAGTTAAAGTTAGTAACTTGTAATGTTGGATGGGCATGTCTGGATGAGTTCTCCAAAGAATTCTCTGGAAATTAGTATCATCGTCATGCACACGTACCTGTCTGTACATTTTAACCAGATCTGCAATTAAACATATGCGATGAGCTCGCCACCTCATTATTAAATGTCGCAAGTCCTGCTGCAGTTTAGGACCTACCAATAGGTTATCATTTAGAGATACACCATGAATACCCTTACTTGATGCGTTAAAAACAACGCGAACCTTTGTTGTTTCCCTATCCTCACGAACAACTGCATGGTGAGGGAGATATACGGCCTTTTCATTGTTCAAATCATTTGACATGACAAGATTCATGTGGTCCAAGCTCACGTACTCAGACAAAACCTTTTTGTATTCCTCATAGAGATTAGGATTTCTTCCCAGTCTTGTCTCTAAAAACACTAAGTTTTTTCGTGCTCTTTCCACCGATTGACCATATTGAACTTCAGGATCTTCGTCTCTGAAAGGCAATCTTACTACAAATCTCCCATCTTTGTTTCTTGTAGTTGTGGCTTCATAGAAATTTTCACATTTTTCCTCTTCCTTTGATAGCTTTTTCTGAATACTGTCTGGTTCAGCCTCTAATTCCCAAAATTTTTTGAGCCAATTTTGTTCTTCTATGACTTTTAAATGCATGCTTGTAACTTTATCTTTCCCTGCAGTATCACTTGATATTTTTCCTGATAAAACCCATCCAAAGACCGTATTTTGTGCTATGAGATTTCCTTTGGGGTGTTTAATCAAGCCGTTCAATAAAACTTCGCCATGTACTTCTGCGCCTAATAAAACATCTATCTTTCCTGGTAACTTAAAATTTGGATCAGCTAGCTCCAATCCTTTTAATTCAAGCCATTCAGGGTCTTCGAGTTTGTCACAAGGAAGCAACGAAGTAAGTGAACCTAACACATATGCAATTACTTGAATACTAATTTCTGGATTATGACGCGATTCTAAACAAAATTTAACAAAATGTTTTATACGCATTTGTCCTTCTCCCAGACCTGACACCACACCACACACTGGAGTGCGTTTAAGACCAAGTAATTGAACAGTTGCTTCGGTCACAAACGAAGCTTGTGATCCCTGATCTAACAATGCACGAATTAAACATTTATTCCCATTACTAGAACGAGCCTTTAAAACTGCTGTTGCAAGTAAAACATTGTAACTGTAATGCTCTTTCTTTGAAAAATTTACAACTATTTTTGGTTCTGCTATTGATGTACTAGGTTGATTTGTGTGTTCCTGTTTCAGTTTTGTGTTCTCTGTGAATCCTTCTCTTTCATAATGTAACATCGTATGATGTCTTCGGCTGCATATTTTACAGCATATCGGTTGACGACATTTTCCAACCACATGACTCGATTTGAGGCAGTTAAAGCATAATCCTTTTGTTTGAACAAAGTTCCGTCTATCTTGAACTGACATTTGGCTAAATTGGTTGCATAAGTTGAGATAATGATTTCCACTGCACTTAACGCATGTTAATTCGCTCTTCTGGTTATCATCATGAATAGCTGCGTGGAATGTCTTTGGTTTTCCTATAGATTTCTTTGGCTGCAATAATGGTTTATATAAGTTCTTGCCAGAATCAACCATTTCTAAACTTCTAAATCTTGCCTCTAAGAAATCGACCAATTGAATCCATGCAGGCGTCTCATCGATCATCACACTCATTTGATTTTCCCATTGTCTATATGACTCCACATCCAGTCTTGAAATCACCATATAAATGATAATAGGATCCCATGATTCCGTACTAAATCCCATATTTGTTAAAGCCTTCAAGCATGACGTCGTAGTATCAAGTAACTGCTTTATAGCCAGTGCATTCTCCCCAATAACTTGTTTTTGAGAAAATAAAATTTTAAATACTGCATTCGAGTTATATCGTTTGTTGGCATACCGTCTTGTTAGTTGTTTCCAAGTCTCATCATAGTTTTGTTCAGTTGTCGAGAAATTCCGTAAAAGTTGTTCCGGTTCCCCAGAAACGCTACTTTTCAAATAGTGTAATTTTTTGCACCTTTGATAATTTTACGTTATTGTGTATTAGTGTAACAAACATATCGTAGTACGTTTGTCACTCCTCATATTTCCCGTTAAAACTAGGCAATTGTATTCTTGGAAGTTGAATTTCAGCACATGTAGACATATTTGCTGCCTCATTTCTATGCACGTTCTCCTTTAACTTGTCTAGTGCATCTTTGAGATCTGCCATGTATGACGTATATAATTCTTCAAACCAATCATATTTATCTTCTGTAAAATAGGGTAAAATCTTTATTTGTTCTTGGGGTAAGTCTTCAATAAGCTTGACATGATTAGTTTGGAAAGCCTCACATAAGCTTTGCAACGTTTGTATTCTTGTCTCTATATATGATTTAGTTATTCTCACTCTTGGACTCTTCTTAAAGTTTTTCTCTGCTTTTTCTAATCTCGAGCAAAATTCTAATTGCGTCTTTATTCCTTTATCTGTCATAATGAATTATATTGACCAACAACTGCTCTTAAGTAACGAAGAAAAAGTTTTAGTTTAATGTATCACTGTTTGCTAAGTGTTTTTCCAATGAATTTTTTCTAAGTCCATAGAATGAGATCATAAAAACTTTACAAGTCCTTTTTCGATGTAAATTCTTTTAAGTCTATAGAATAAATCGAAAAATTTTACAAGTCTTTTATGATGCAAATTCTTCTAAGTCTATAGAATAAATCGCAAAATTTTACAAGTCTTTTTGAATGCAATTTCTTTTCCAAATATTGAATATATCGAATTTTTATAAGTCTTTTTTAATACACTTAAAGTTTATCTAAGTTCTAATATCACTCACGATTACAAGTCCATCTTCATTCCATTCCCGGGTTTCGGCACCATGTATATTTTCATTAAGGTCGGGATTCACAAATCACATATACTGATACTTTTGCTTCACTTTATTTATTATTAACACACACTTTGAAAGAACATACCTGTAAACAAATAAGTCACTGTCTTATAGTAAAATAAAATGGAAACGATTGCGCGATTCTAAGTACAAGTAGCGACTTCTCTTGGTGGTTTTGAAGAAACAACTATTAACATGACATTATTTTTGTTGACAATAAAATTAAAAACTTGTTTATTATTTAAACACCTAAGTAAATTAGACAATGCTATTGTTTTAAATATGAATAACTAAAATCACAAATAGTACACATTCGTGTACTGCGGTTGCATATGTGGTATATTGTAGAGTAAGAACGCAGGATATACTAACTCTGCGTCCGAGCTCCATGTTCATAGGGAATACGATTTGGTATTCCAAAGAAAGACTATTTTTATTTTATTTATTTATTTGTTTAGTATACATACAGAAATATACAAACAGAAAAACTAAGAAACATTGGGTACAGGGCACAGTTTATTACAAAAAGAAATATCTTCCAGCTGGCCCGCGAACGAAAAAAAAACTTAAGATTAAACTGGCTAGTATGTGCATTGTAATACAATAAATATAGAGAAAAAAAACAATTATACATATAATATTATACTGCCTTCTTGGACTATCCGAATAAAACAAAGACTTGCGTTTTTCTGTAGACAAAAGATCATTTATTTATTTAATATTTGTACATTTTACCATCGAAACATATAAGTTATCAGTAAGTTCAAACACTTCACTTACCTGTAGACAAAAGAAACAACATTTAAAGCCTTTATTTCGGTTTAGATTTATTATCTTCGCTCAAAAAACAATCGAGTGCTCAGGTTGCTTTCAATATATTCTAATTCATCAAACGTCACTGTCACTCACCAACATGAGGAATAGACAAAACAAAAAGTATACTATGAGTATTTCTTTACATACATTAGAAAAGAAAAAAATTTTTACACAAAATATATATAGGTACTAACGAAGAAAACAGATACAATCAACATAAAAACAACTATAGCAACACTCTTTTTATGTCTACTATCTTGAAAGACAATTGATTGTTATTAGACTTTATATCGAGAGACGAGTCTAATCTCCAAATTATTCTCTAATATTCCGTATATTTCTAAAATACAGAATCCAATAGAATCTATCATCTTATATTTTATTTGAACCATTTCCATTTCTTACCACCGTTCCTAGTGTTTTGTTAATTTAGTCGAATCGCATTATTATATTTCCGAAATATGTTTTGTTTCTTTCTTTTGTTTCTTTTGGCTTGTTCTCTTTTAACACAATATTAAGATTGTAAGCTCTTATTGCAAGGGAAATCGGTATAATTTTGAGATATTTATGAGGCAAGATGCAAGAGACACAGAGAGGCGTCGAATCGCAGACGTCGCATATATCTGTAGGAGCCAAACAGCACATCTGCAAGGCATCCAGCGTACTCATTCACTCCAAATTGAGAGACCACATAAAGGCGCAATTTATTCCTTGTCACAGCTCCAACTAGTTGCAACGAGTCAGTTAACATCCCAGAATTGGGCTTATTCGAGTCTTCTGGAATGTTATTATATTAAGAAAGCTTTGTTAGATTGTTGGTTTGTATCGCATCAATTGCTATGGAAATTGAATTATTGATATAATATAACAAAGTATTTGTTTTTTGTCTATGTCTTTTGTTGTGGTGTGTGATGGTTTGGTTTGATCAGGGGTTTTTACACCCTGTGTTATGTGTTCCTATTGCGTTGTGTTGTTTTGCTTTCATGTAGATAAACAAAACAATTAACAAATTGTATATGTCTTTTCGTATACCTATGAAAATAAATTAAAACTTCGCCAATCGACCACGACCTCTGCTCCGACAGAGATCTCCCGTTCACGCGAGCTGAACAGGCATGCGGTAAAGTGAAATAAACCATACCCTTTGAAAATGAGCCTCGATGGAATTAGTGTCATAATTATTGAATAAGTAATGAAGCAATGTGAACGTCCACGTGTCATTAGAGCCCGACGTCGGGTCGCGCCGGATCGATAGCGCCACGTCGCGCGGCACTCGGCCCGCGAGACCCGACCGCGGCCCACACGGCCCGAGCTCCGAGGCGACGTCGCACCGGGGACACCGGGGACACCGGGGACACCGGGGACACCGGGGACACCGGGGACACCGGGGACACCGGGGACACCGGGGACACCGGGGACACCGGGGACACCGGGGACACCGAGCATGGCGCGGCCCGGGGAGCCGGTGCTGCTGCAGACGGTGCGGGGGGCGCGCGGCGAGGTGACGTGCGCGGACGCGGCCGGCGCGTGGCTGGCGGTGGGCGGCGGCGACCGCTCGGTGCGATCGTTCCGCTGGGCGGCGGGCGCTGGTTGGACGCCGGCGGGCGCGGCTCCCCGCGCGCACCGCTACGGGGTGACGGCGGCGCGCTGGGCGGCGGGCGGCGCGCTGCTCGCGTCGGGCGGCGTGGACGGCGCGGTGCGCGTGTGGTCGCGGCGGCTGGCGGCGCGCGGCACGCTGGCGGCGGCGGGCGCGCGGGCGGTGCGCGCGGTGTGCTGGGCGGGCGCGCGGCTGGCGGCGGGCCACGACGACGGCGCGCTGTGCGTGTGGCTGGTGCCGCGCGCGCTGCTGCTGCGCCGCCTGCAGCCGCACGAGGTGCGCGCCGCCCGTCTTTAGACTCTGGGGTGTTTTGGACGAGGGGCTATTTTGCATTGCTATTTGCATTCAGCATTTTTGACCTAGATCTGTATCTCTAGATTTTGTTGACGCTTTCGTCCTCCGGCCCCAAAATGCATTTACGCTCTGCCTTCCATCCAAAGGGGGGGAGTGAGAGGGGTGCGTGGAACTTAACACTCGGCATACATGTCCGCCAGCAGTAGTACACACTATCAACATTCCGACGACGCCCGCTGTTAATTGACAGAAAAGGGCCACTAGCTGGTTTGCAACGTGTAACGCTTTGCCCGCGGCCGACGTCTCCCGGGTCAGCACCGGGAGGGTCTTCTCAGAGAGGCGCAGTGGACGCGGTACTCAGCCCACCCCCCACGTCAGGGTGGAGTCAAGGTGGGGTCACAAGTCGAGGGGTTTCCACGATGGCACGAGGCCACAATGCACAACATGAATATTCGACGTATTGTTTGTTTTAAGGAATTCTGTCGAGGTCTTCGACCTTTGTGCCCAGCCAGACTAACAAGCGGTTTCGCTATGACCACTATATTGTCGACAGAACGAAGGTGCTCTCTTGGATAGTTCACTGGTTTAGTGCTAATAATTTATTATTAAATTAAAATGAAACTAAATGTGTCAGGTTTATATTACCTAATGTACAATTTGCTCAAATCAGTGTTAAGGTTAGAGACGATGAACAAACATGTAAATGAGACGGTTTTCCTGGGTATAACACTAGATTCTAGATTGCAATGGGGGTCCCCCAACGGGAAAGTTTCGGGCAAACTGAGTACTGGATTTCGGTTAGTCGTCTAGTCTACTTCAGCACAGTGTTATGACATATAGCATCCTCCAGGGCAGCAGTGAATTAAACCTTCCTGCCTCACGCCCTTCCGCTAAAGATAGGATTCGTGTACTGGTCTAGGAGTCGTATAAAGCTTCAAATCTTTGCACCTCATCATCCAAGCACATCTTTAGTAAAAATGCTCCCACCTTTTCACAAGCTCCTCTATACACCTTCGCTCTATGAGGGAGTGTCGGTGTGTGTATATTGTTTGTTTGTTAGTGTTGGTGTAAGTGTGTGTGTGTCAGGGCGCGCTGCACGCGGTGTGTGTATAGAGTGTTTGTTTGTTAGTGTTAGTGTACGTGCGTGTGTGTGTCAGGGCGCGCTGCACGCGGTGTGTGTATAGAGTGTTTGTTTGTTAGTGTTAGTGTACGTGCGTGTGTGTGTCAGGGCGCGCTGCACGCGGTGTGTGTATAGAGTGTTTGTTTGTTAGTGTTAGTGTACGTGCGTGTGTGTGTCAGGGCGCGCTGCACGCGGTGTGTGTATAGAGTGTTTGTTTGTTAGTGTTAGTGTACGTGCGTGTGTGTGTCAGGGCGCGCTGCACGCGGTGTGTGTATAGAGTGTTTGTTTGTTAGTGTTAGTGTACGTGCGTGTGTGTGTCAGGGCGCGCTGCACGCGGTGTGTGTATAGAGTGTTTGTTTGTTAGTGTTAGTGTACGTGCGTGTGTGTGTCAGGGCGCGCTGCACGCGGTGTGTGTATAGAGTGTTTGTTTGTTAGTGTTAGTGTACGTGCGTGTGTGTGTCAGGGCGCGCTGCACGCGGTGTGTGTATAGAGTGTTTGTTTGTTAGTGTTAGTGTACGTGCGTGTGTGTGTCAGGGCGCGCTGCACGCGGTGTGTGTATAGAGTGTTTGTTTGTTAGTGTTAGTGTACGTGCGTGTGTGTGTCAGGGCGCGCTGCACGCGGTGTGTGTATAGAGTGTTTGTTTGTTAGTGTTAGTGTACGTGCGTGTGTGTGTCAGGGCGCGCTGCACGCGGTGTGTGTATAGAGTGTTTGTTTGTTAGTGTTAGTGTACGTGCGTGTGTGTGTCAGGGCGCGCTGCACGCGGTGTGTGTATAGAGTGTTTGTTTGTTAGTGTTAGTGTACGTGCGTGTGTGTGTCAGGGCGCGCTGCACGCGGTGTGTGTATAGAGTGTTTGTTTGTTAGTGTTAGTGTACGTGCGTGTGTGTGTCAGGGCGCGCTGCACGCGGTGTGTGTATAGAGTGTTTGTTTGTTAGTGTTAGTGTACGTGCGTGTGTGTGTCAGGGCGCGCTGCACGCGGTGTGTGTATAGAGTGTTTGTTTGTTAGTGTTAGTGTACGTGCGTGTGTGTGTCAGGGCGCGCTGCACGCGGTGTGTGTATAGAGTGTTTGTTTGTTAGTGTTAGTGTACGTGCGTGTGTGTGTCAGGGCGCGCTGCACGCGGTGTGTGTATAGAGTGTTTGTTTGTTAGTGTTAGTGTACGTGCGTGTGTGTGTCAGGGCGCGCTGCACGCGGTGTGTGTATAGAGTGTTTGTTTGTTAGTGTTAGTGTACGTGCGTGTGTGTGTCAGGGCGCGCTGCACGCGGTGTGTGTATAGAGTGTTTGTTTGTTAGTGTTAGTGTACGTGCGTGTGTGTGTCAGGGCGCGCTGCACGCGGTGGCGGCGCCGGCGGAGTGCGCGCTGCTGCTGACGGCCTGCACCGAAGGAGTTCTCAAAGTCTTCGACTTCGTGGGTAAGTCCAACACCTAAACTCATGACCTTGACGCTCCGGTCATATAATGTAGGACAATTAATATGCAGGCAATCAATCCCTCCCTATTTGAGGACCGGGCCTTTTATATATATTACAAGTGCACGTTTCAGTTGGTCTTCCGAAAGCTCTCCTTACTCCTTACCGATAGCATTGAAAAGACATGGAGATCTCTAACGAAGATCGGTGTACTCAACTAGGAAAAGCGGTAATTCACACAGGGGCATCGACTTGAACTTTACAAGTCGCAAATAAGGTCCACAGGGGGTCCTCCCATCTTTGGGTACGGGAGCATTTGGATATGAGCTTGCACATAAAGACGAGCTATGACAATTGTTCATGATTGCAGGCTTCCGAGCAGTTTTGAACCCAAATTTTTAAGAGATAATTTCTTCGCTGCGCGTATTTGACGCTCGGACGGTGGGCTGAGGAGCTGCTCAATAATGCGCCCCGTGTCGTTCCAGAGTTGTGCACCGCCGAGGCGACGCCGGCGCCGCTGCTGTGGGTGGACGGCGCCCATGACCTCGGCGCGCTGTGTGCCGACGCGGCGCCGGGCGCGCGCCACGCGGCCACCGGCGGCCACGACAAGCGCGTGCGGCTCTGGCGCGCGCGGCTCGGAGGTGACCCGCCCACACCCCGCCCCCACCCCGCCCCGACGCACTCCCCCGCACTGCGCTGTATAACGCTCCGACACGTTGCAGAGGACGGGCGCTGGTCGATGCAGGCCGACGGCTGCGCGGAGGGCCACGGCGACACGGTGACGGCGCTGCGCTGGTCGGACGCGGGCGAGGCGGGCGCCGCGGGCGCCGCGTGGTGGGCGCTGCTGGCGAGCGCGTCCCTGGACCGCACGGCGCGCGTGTGGCGCGTGTGTGCGGACGCGTCGGACGCTGGCGGTGCGTCGGACGACGGGGGCGTGCCGGACGCCGGAGGTGCGTCGCGCGTGACGTGCCTGCACGTGGTGCCGGCGCACGCGCGCTACCTGACGTGCGTCGCGCTCTCCCCCGACATGCGGTACATGGTCACCGGTCAGTTCATTTTATTATCTACTTCCCAAATCTTCATGTATATCGTACAGTCAAGTAGAAATCCAAGAATCAATAACATTAATTATAAAAAATATATTAATTACAAAACTAAGAAAATGCAAAATGAACTTTAGCTCGACGTGTAGCTGTAGTTATACGAGGGCGGCACTTAAAATTTCGGGAATCAAGGAAGTGACACAACATTACTATTTATAAATGTATTTATTGCTTTTCGAAGTATTCTCTACGAAATTTGACACATTTTTCCATACGATGGAACCAATCGTTGAAGCAACCATTCCATTCGGAAGTAGGGGGCACCAAAATGGCCGTTTCGTAGGCGTCCGGCGTCCACAGCTTCTTCAGGTGATAAAAATCTCTGAACACGCAATTTATTCTTTATTTTAGGGAAGGTTTTTGGTCTAGTAATTCTTGCTTTAAAAACTCTTTTGTTGTGTGCGCGGTGTGAGAACTTGCATTGTCGTGATGGAGGATGATGCGGCGATTGCAGTTCTCTTTACGGAGTTCAGAAACGACCTGTGGCAAACAATTAATGCTAGCATAACATTCTGCATTAACCGTTCTTTGTTCCTCAAGAGGAATAGTCGCAACATGGCTGATTTTTGAGACAAACGTGGCCAGCACGTAGTTTCGTACGCATATATCCAGGATTCGTCACCTGATACGATGCTGTATACAGCATTTGAGGATCCTGCGTGGAATCTTTCGAGAGTTCTGACGCACCAAGTAACGTGAGCCGCTCTTTGCTCTTTACAGAGCGAATGCGGTATCCATCGTGAAAAAAACTTTTTTACACATAATTGTTAAAAAAATTAAAAATTACTGCACACCAGGGAATAAATACATGAAATTATAAGTAAAATAAAAGTCCAAAACATTATTGATGCAAAAAATGTAATTATATTATGTGGTGACAGTCACTTTTTAAGAAAGAAGGTATTATTCAAAGTTTTAGTGATCTGACTCAGTTACAAATGGAGACCAATTGTAGATTTATTATAAGCACTTCTTAACCTGAGAACAAAACCAGAAAATATTTAATTTAAAGGTCATTGGGCACTTAGTTTGGAACGGCCTAAAATAATAAAATTGGTTTGGATGTTTAGTTAAACGTCCCTAGCTTACGGATTTATATGTCGCATCATTGTAGAGTGTGGGAATCTGCTCAAAAAATTAATAAATAAAGTATAAGTTATCCTCTAGTGATGAGACATTTTCCGACTATTTCTATTGAATGGGCGTCTTGATTACACGCTGCAGCAACTGAACTCGTCGTGTTCGTCTACTCTACTGGCTCTATCAATACAAGACTATTGGGTCTAAGAATACAAGTCTTTGGGCACTTTAAAAATAAAAATAAAATATTTCTTCTTATTCACTCGCAAGTTGTTAAACGCGCCTATTTATGATTATAAGTTTTTTTTTATTGATTTGCAATACTTAATTGATAGGTAACTAAAATTTTAAAACATATTATTAAAGTTGTTTTTTCTACACTTCTCCCGCGTTGAAAAGAAAAAAAAACTCATTAATTAATTTACCAATTAATTTGATATCTGTAGAAAATATTTCGTAAAACGGGGCGGATCATGCTCAATGCCTTTTATTAATTTATAATATGACTAGTTTAATTCTAACATTTCATTTCTTGAAATGAATAATTTTATTAATAAATTCGAACGTTTTTTCTCCAAAACAGACTACTACGTAAAATCCTTTATTTTTCGGTTTTTTATATAACCTATGAAACTCAGTAATAATGTGGCTTTCAATTGGTGCAATAATTTTTTTGATCGGTTCAGTAGATCCCGAGATTACCACTTACAATTTAACAAATATACAAACACACAATCTCTCCACAATACACAAACTCCTTTATAATATTAGTATAGATTTTGAATTGACCGCAGATACTGTGTACCTCTCATGGAGATATAAAAATCAGACAGCTACTCTGTTAGCTTATAATTTACAAGATTCTGTTATACAGATGACTAGTGGGCTCATGAGGAGTTAATCAAATTTTAAATTAAATAACCTTCAATTAAAAAGTTTCTTTGTACAAAAAACTGCTATTCATGGAGCCAACAAGAGTAACAGCACATAGTGCAACATGTCTAGACAATGAATGTGATCCATCTCTTAAGGATGTATTAAGTTGCCTTCCATCTGACCATTACGACTTAATAGTATTATATAAATATAATCAGCCTAAAGTGCCTAAAATAGTTCAAAATAGAACAGCCACTAATAAAAGTTTGGAATGCTATCAGAGTAATATCGAAAAAAAAAATAGTTTCAGTACCATTTTCGCACAACGATCCGGATGTACTTTATGCTAATATTTTTGGTTTAATTAAAAATGAATTTCATAACGTTTTTACCCCTAAAGTCTACTAAACATTTTGAGAAACTTCAATTTTGTGAATGGGCTACGACGGGTATATATAGGAGCAGGTGGCGACTAAAATAGAGTCATCGGATTGCAAGATCAGAACTACTTGGGATATTATAAACCGCGAATCTGGAAGGCGCGAACACAAAGCTGATTCTATTGTTCTTAAAGATTGCCTGTTCTGAAAAATATGCCTGTAGAATGTAAATAACAAGTAGCTAAAATATTTCATGAATTCTTTGCGAAAAGCGATGCTCCAAAAAAAACCCAGAGTCGGTTCAGACAAATTAGGTATCACTAGCTTTATTAAAATGCACAATTTACCCCACCGAAAAAAAATTGCCCATATCCATGGGGTATATGAGTTATAGACGAACAAAGTATATATGGAAAAATCGTGAATAACTTGTTATTTTTACCAGTTTTTTCAACAGCATTATATTAATAATAATAATCATAGGACAATAATAAATATAACTAGCGATCATATGCAACTATCAAGTTCAAAGTCCTTTATTAATGAGATTACGTCTATTTTTTTAAGTTCTCTAGCATAATTACCTATCTTTGTTATTCATTATTTTGTTTTCGCTAAACAAATACATACAAATACTTCAGAATATGATGCGTTCATCTTACCTCTCGCTCTATTGAGTGAGTTGATAATTGAAATAAATATTTTTCCCACAGTTTTTTTTTTTTAATAAGCGACTGAAAAGTAAATAATCTGAGACAAAATAGGCACATTCAACTGTAAAAAGATTTCACGACAAAAGTATCTTGACATATGATTTACAAGCTGTAAAATAGAAGATTCCAACTTGATAGGTTCATATAATCGCTACTTATATTTATTATTGTCCTATGATTATTATTATTAATATATTGCTGTTGAAAAAACTGATAAAAATAACCAGTTATTCATGATTTTTCCAATATACCTTTTATACTTTGTTAGCCTATAACTTTTATATCCCATGGATATGGGCATAATTTTTTCGGTGGGGTAAATTGTGCATTTTAATAAAGCTATTGATACCAGATTTGTCTAAATCGACTCTGGGTTTTTGGTCCATACATTTTTGGACCATCACCTTACCAATAGAGACACTTTCAAGTCTAAATTCGTTTTCGTTGCTGCATCACTTTTTTAAAAATATCTACTAGTCTGCAATTAAAATATTAAATTTAGATACATTACATATGTAGATATTTTAAAATCCTTAAAAGTTGGTAAAAATTTAAAATACGGGTGATTTGTGGGATGTGTCATGTGTTATGTAAAGTTATTCAATCAATAATAAACTCTATTGCCCCATACCTTGCGGTAATATTTTATGCATGTGTTGATCAAGGGTCCTTTCCGGGTTTAATGAAACTGAGTAAGGTTATTCCCCTACATAAATCCGGTTGCAAGGAAGACAGAAGTAACTATACACCTATTTAAATCTTACCAGTCTTAAGTATGGTCTTTGTAAAAAATATTTTTGATCAATTAACTACTTACCTTCATTCACATAATCTTTTGTACTTATTTTATGTTTTTTTTTCCTGCAACTTGTATTGAATAAATATTTTTCTTTCTTTCTTTTGCATAAAAAGCAGTATGGTTTCAAAAAGGGACGTTCTACGGCAGATGCTGTTGCAGCATTAATGCAGCATATATTTGAAGCTTGGAAGATGTCACAGAATGCTTTACGAGTTTTTTGTGATCTATCTAAGGCATTCGATTATGTTGATCACGAGACTCTAATTCTTAAATTAAAATACTATGGTGTAGGAGACTTAGCCCTAGAGTTACTGTCATCATACCTTTGTTTCCGAATTCAGACGGTAAATATTAATGGAACTAAAGCACCCGGGTCGTTTGTGCGTATCGGGGTACCACAGGGTTCAATTTTAGGACCATTTCTCTTTTCAGTTTATATACATGATTTGCTATTTTTTATGGGTAAATATCGTGAGGTGGTATTTTTTGCTGATGTAATTTTTTTAATGTTTAACATTGATCGAAATCAAAAGGACTTCGATGATGTAAACAATGCCCTTGCAGAGCTGCTTCGTTGGTTTACTGTTAACAACTTATAGCTTAATGCTAAAAAAAGGAATGTATTAAATTCACTGTTTCAAACGTTAGAAAAGTTAAAACTAATAAAATTATTGATTTAGTATATTCCACTGTTTTTTTAGGCATCTCTATAGATAAAAAGCATCAATGGGGTCTACATATTGAAACTCTTGCTGGCAAACTTAGTTCCGCAGCTTATGCCATTCGCAAAATTAGCGGACGTTGATACGGCAAGAATGGTATACTTTAGTTATTTTCATAGCCTAATGTCAAATGGTATTCTTATGTTGGGAATTACAGGAGATATGAAAACTATTTTATATTTATAAAAATTGTGGTCAGGGTCAAAGTAAAAGTGTTTTTAAATTTTTATTAAAGGTTTTAATGTTTTAAGCATAAATGGTAAAATATACCTATTCCAGGGTCTAACGACAAGTCGGTGCGGATGTGGTCGCTGGGAGACCTTACGCTGGATGACGTGCTGCAGCCGCCCTGCCATCCGCTCGCGCACTACGGGCTCGGCGACCTCGAGGTAAACGCTACTAGTAAATTCAGTTCATTTTTCATCGTTCGTAAAAAGAGACTCGTGGCTAGGAGAGGGAAAGTAAAAGAGCTAGGAAGGAAAACTACGGTCTTTTTAAGGGACAGTGACTAGTCTTCCCTTTCCTTGTACTAGTATAGTCACATCTCCTTTAAAACTTCTTGATTCTCCACTGCACTCTACCATACGGACCTAGGGGGAAGTTGGATTTTCACAGCTGGGAAGCTTTTCTCCTACGTTGTATAATTTTTTTTACAGGGGCAAGAACCTAACATCGATCAAGTGTTCGTGGCGGACGAAGTGCCCGAAGAGGGCGAGAGTGAGGGCTCGGGGGCAGGCTCGGAGGAGGGCTCGGAGGAGGGCGGCGCGCAATGCTTGTGGCGCGCGGACCTCGGCGCCGCCATCAACTGCATCGCCGTGCACGGACACTTGATAGCCACCGCCTCCAGGTGACCGATTTTTTAAAATTTATAGTATTTTATTTTATTTTACAATTTTAGGATAACTTACGGCTAATTACAATGATAACTTAAATTAACGTATATAACATGGCCAATTACAAGTTTTTACTTATAATCATTTCGGTAACAAAGTAAACTTATATGGAGGATTCAACCCCGTCACGCTAATGGCAAAGCATTAACAAGCGCAAACTAAATAAATACTACATCCGAAACACATAATGCAACGTATCATATTTAAGAAAATTACAATAAATAAACTTATTTAATTAAATTATCGATATAAATACTAATATTTTAAGTTTCAAAAAAGTTTCTAGTTAGAATAACTTTGAGTGAAGCTATACTCGTATGATGTAAATCTTAGTCGACAGCCCATTCTTGGTTAAATGTACGGCATGCCCTTATTATATATGAATTTCCCCTATAATTAGTTCTCACAGCCGGGGTTGAAAGAAGGTCATGCCTTCTTAGAAAAGCAGAAGGCACACACAGTCCTATCTCAGCAAGCAAATCAGATACGCAAATTGAACCATTCATTATCTTAAATAAGAATGTTAAGTCTGCTATTTTTCTCCTTATTTGTAGCGGCAAAATATGAAACCTCTTACAACGACTAATATGATTAGGCTGATACAAATTGGCACGATACTGAACATATCTTAAAAAATTACGTTGAATGCCCTCAATACGATCAATGTAAATGTTATCCCATCAAAAACAATACTTGTCAAAACGACCAAGTCTCGCAACTCAGTTGTTCTACGGGAAAAAGTTGTGAGATCCATGTAATAGCTAGACGGTTATTAATTTATTCAGTCTCTACTTAAGCGACTTTCTGTCTTAAGTTGTTACGTAATAATTAACAGCATCTTATAGTGACGCATATCACTATTAAAAATCTATTAAAAATTGACGACCGATATAGCGTGGAGGTCAGTATACCGGCACTTTACTCGAGAGGGTTCGATTCCCACACAGGCAAATCTTTGTGTGCATAAACATAAATATTTGTTCTGGTCTGGGTGCTCTCTTATGTATCTTAAGTATGTATTTATAAGATACTTATCTTGGAACTAAATAATTGGTGTAAGGTATTGGTAAGGGAATATTTATTTATGTATTTAAATATAATAAAAATATAATAATAGAATACTGTGATCAATACGATCAAAACATTTACTGAAGTCAGTGTATATAACATCGACCTGGGACTTAATAGACGACATATGATATGTAAGGAACTAAGGAAGTCAGTGCAAAGTACTAGATTTGATGAATCGTCTCCCCATCGATAGGGCCGCACCTACTCCTCACTGATCTCGGAGACGGGGCCGCCGTGGCATCCGAACCGGGTGGAGGGCGATCGGGGTCGTCGGTTTTAGGGTAAATTTTGGCTCCTGGCTTTTGAGCTTCGGCGACTGAGGGGCGAGCGTCGCGGGGGAGCTGGACTTGGAGTACTGCACAGCAAATATAAAACATTTGGGATGGAGTTCGTTTTGTTCTGCAGCGACGGCACGGTGCGAACTTTCCGCTGGGAGGAGGGCGGCGCGCGGGCGGTGCTGTGCCTGCCCGCGCACGAGTACCCGGCGCGCGCCGTCGACGTGGGCGCGGCCGGCGCGCTGCTGCTCAGCGCGGGACTCGACGCCGCCGCGCACGTCTGGGACGTGCAGGTCACACACGCACACACACGCACGCACACGCACACACACACACTGTACACACCTGACACGACATCATCATCGCCCTTCGAGGTCTGATCGACGTCGATCGATATTATTGTGTGCCCGACCTGATTAGAAAAATTGGCAAAATAACACGGGCCAGTTATCTGTAAAAGAGATGTCTTAAAACTGTTTAGTTCTTATTTAGCGGACAGAAAACAGTACGTCGAAATTAAAACAGTGCAGAAAGGTGTTGAAACAAAACATTCATCAAAATTATTCACTATTCATAGAGGTGTTCCACAAGGTTCAGTTTTGGCTCCAATTCTCTTTATAATGTTTATAAATGACTTAATCTCATACATAAAAAACATTTTGCCAGACGCTGGATTAGTTATGTTTGCTGACGACACCAGAACTGTTATGGCTGCTGATAACATAGTAAATTTAGAATACAAATTAAATAATTTTATTACTGCTTGTGAAATTGGTTATCAATAAATAATTTGAAGCTAAATATAAAAAAAAACCAAATGTATACAATGTATATATTTAAATCGACAGTAAAAAATAAAACTTCTGTAAATGTAGTGTCGTTAGGAAATAAAATTGATTTGGTAGAACCTCAACAATTTTTGGGTGTGCATGTGGATTTACTTCTAAATTGGAAAACGGAACTAACCTCAGTTACAAATACAATAAGTAGCGCGTGCTACGCTATCAGGTCAGAGACGTATTATCTATTGCTCAGCTTCGTTCGGTTTACTTTGCCCTAGTTGAATATAAACTCAGGTACAGCATTAAATTTTGGGGAAACAGTTATAAATATAATGTTAATACTGATTTTGTTATACAAAAAAGTATGTATCGATCAGACAGAATCATGTAGGGATCATTTTATTAAATTAAATATTATAACCATGTACCATGTTTGTATATTCACAAGAAAGATCTACAAAGTTTTTTGCAGGCAAAGCTTAATGTGGTCAAACACTCATCATGCGTACAGTCAATCAATCTTTTCAATAAATTGCCAATAGAATTAAAAAAAATTAATTAGTAACCACTTTTACAAATAACTTAAAGTCTTTATTAATTGCAAAATGTTATTATAGTATTGAGGAGTTCATGAGTGACAAAAAGAAGTAAATAGATAATTACAGTTGACATTATTACTTGTTTATATATTTGTGTGAGATTGACATGTAATAATTTTGCATTAGTATAATGTAATTTGAGTTTGTTTTTAATTTTATAATGACATGTATTATTGTGATACTAAATATTTGACCACCATTTCGACAACTTTAGAAATATTACTCAAAAGGGAAATAGGGCGATAATTAGATATAACATTTTTCTCCCCGTCTTTAAATATGGGTATGACTAGAGCATTTTTGAACAATGACGGAAAAACACCTGTTTCTAAGCTTAGATTTATCAAAAAGCTTATTTGATTTAAGGTTTGGCTGAAATATCCACAAACTTTTGCAGCACTTTTGTTGGAATATTGTCAACGCCAAGTGCGCTATTAGTATTCAAAGAAAGAACAATGGATCTTACTGGAAATGGATCCGTGGGGAGAAATAACATGGATGTAGACGGTACAGATTTTTGGGTAGCTTTCTTGGCGAAGATATTTTCACTTACTTGCAAGGTGGTTAGTATCGAACTTGCTAAATTATGTCCTATGGTAGTGAAATATTCGTTCACAGTTTGGAGTGATACTTCGGTACTTCCACTTATTTTAAGACGTTCCAACGACACATCTCTGTTCTTGTTTAGATTACATAGGTCTTTTATAATACTCCAAGTCTATTTAATGTCACCCTTGTGTTTAAGTAGTTCCATGATGTCATGTCATGATTTACGGTGCAGAGACGCAGACACTAACGTTCTAGTCCACCGCTTTGGATCGGATCAGAAATGAGGTGATATGGCAAGGAACAAGAGCTGACATTAACCGCTGAGGTAGACGGACCCTACAGGGGGAACGCGCCTCGGGAAACGTAGTGCAAGACGCCTTTCAACTAGGAAACGCAAAACGGTCGGAGCGCGTCGGTCGGAGGCGAAAAGCGATGATGATGTGGTGTATCGAAAGGTAACGTTTATAAACTTTGGGTACCTATTGGGTACTGGGTATTTCCTTTATAGATGGGCGTGTGCTTGCGGACGCTGGCCGTGCCGCTGGCGGGCGGGGGCGGGGGCGGGGGCGGGGGCGAGGCGGGGGGCAGCGCGGCGGGCGAGGCGGGGGGCGGCGGGGTGCGGGGCGCGCGGGTGTCGCCGCGGCGCCCCGCGCTGCTGCTGCTGGTGACGGACGACGGCCTGGCGCCGCTGTGGAGCCTCGCCGACAACGACCCCAACCCCATACAGTAAGTACGCTCGGGACGCCCGGGGGACGATCTCGACCGGGTCTCATAGAAAGGGGGCATGGGGGTGGGAACAATTCTACACTCTCACTTGTGTGCTTAGTCACTTTATTTTTTTTATCATCGAATGTACCTTCCGACTACCGCCAATTTATTCCAACTTACGTGCCGAGTAGTGTATCTCCTTATGCACTGGGATTTACTGCTAGGTTACTCCGAGGACCAACTCTTACATATGTATTTTGATTTCAGTAATACATTTTCGAGCTACATAGCTAAAGCAATAATTTTCTGTAATGTCTCTTGTCATATATTGAAGCGTAGTTCTGCTTTTTTATGTGACGCCTTAAATGACTACTCTGTTTTACCTTAAATTACCCTAAATGTGTTATTTGCAAGGATCCATAATTATGTATAATCTATTAATGTTCAATGTAGCCGTTGGACTTTCTTGCAATGTCTCGCCGAGGGAATCGCAGAAGGCGACAATTCATTCAAATTCATATTCATTTATTCAAGTTTTGCTCAAAAGAGCTCTTATGAATGTCAGAACTTAAAAACTAGCGCACCCATTTGCTGCGGGCGGGAGCTTGATCGTAAAAGAACGGGCAAGAACATCGTCAAGGCAAGTTTTTCCTCCCGCCAGTTACAAGAAAATGTACTTAGTAGTAAAACAATTTGACAAATCTACAAAAACCTATGTTCTGCAGTCACAAGATTTAAAATAAAAGAAGAAAATAACTTTTTTTTAAAAGTTATACGAGCATGAGTACGAATAAACATAGTAGACATGAGCAGACCAGTCCCCACTGTCGGCACCCGTTCACGAGTATGACGCATGAACCAGCCATCGTTTTGCTCAACCATATTTTAGGGAACGTAACGACCCGACGCATAACGCCGCCACCCCAGAGACATTTAAGTGTGCATGACATACTCAAGCCACAAAATAAAAAGATTTATACAAATGAGAAATAACAATAATATTATAAAAATCAAACAGCTGCAGACCACAAAATTGTTTGTTCTATGATAGATATAATTATCTAGTGTTACACCTAGAAATAAGGTTGAATCGACTATTTCCAAGCTCTGACCATTCAATTCTATATTGGTTTTAACGTCTCTTACATTGGGTAGTGAAAAATTAACACTTTTAGTTTTTTTAGCATTCAACTGAAGATTATTAACAGTAAACCAGTGAAGCAACTTCGAAAGTAGATAGATAGATAAAACTTTAAAGTGCGCTATTTACATCGTCATAATTATTTTTGTTTCTGTTGGTTTTAAATATTATTAATGTGTCATCCGCAAATAACCCCATTTCACACTTTCTACTAATAAAGAAAGGAAGATCATTTATATACACCAGAAACAAAAAAGGACCTAAGATTGAGCCTTGAGGAACTCCCATCTGTAAACACGAACCAGATGATTTAGCACTATTAATATCTACTTTTTGAAATCTAGATGTGAGATATGAAACTATTAACTCCTGAGCCAAATCACACACGCCATAGAAATTAAGCTTAAGAATAAGGGTACTGTGGTCAACTCAGTCAAAAGCCTTCGATAAGTCACAAAACACTCCTATGGCATTTTGCGACCTCTCCCAGGCATCATAAATATGCTGTAGTAACGCAGCACCAGCATCAGCTGTAGAACGACCCTTCATGAAACCGTATTGTTGACTGTGCAAAAGTTCATTTAAATAAAAGTATGCAGATAACTGATCTAAGATAATTTTTTCAAAAACTTTACTTAAAGTTGGCAAAATTGAAATTGGTCTATAGCTACTTTTATCCTCCTTTGAGCCAGTCTTAAATAGAGGTATGACTTTACTAAGTTTCATAAGATCGGGGAAAGTCCTTTCATCGACGCACTTGTTAAATAATTCTGCTAGATAAGGAGCAATAGAATCCAAAATAGTCTTAATAACTTTTACAGACACATTCCACAGATCGCCAGTATTCTTTAACTTAATAGATCGAAAAGTTTTAATTATGTCTAATTGATGAATATGATGGAACTTAAATGTGGAACTATAATTAGGCAAGGATTTCTCAAGCACAGCTAAGGCAGTGGACGGTGAAGATTTCAGCTCAGAAGTGGTCAGTGTAGGAATCTTTGCAAAGTATTCATCAAATATGTTTGCAATTGCATTATTATCATTAACGACTCTCTGATCATCCTTAAGAGCGTAGTTATTATCACGTGGTTTACACTTTCCTAATTCGCGACTAATAGCGTTCCAAGTTGCTTTAATTTTGTTACTGGATGTCAATATCTTATTTTTTGTGAACAAGGATTTGGCCATTACA
Source organism: Musotima nitidalis (assembly GCA_949126915.1). NCBI lineage: Eukaryota > Metazoa > Arthropoda > Insecta > Lepidoptera > Crambidae > Musotima > Musotima nitidalis. The sequence goes on along the minus strand of CASBPN010000002.1, from coordinate 99,428 downwards.
CACACCCCTTTAAATACTTTTGAATAACTTTTGACATGTTCTAAGAAACTTCGGAATTGGTTATATTTTTTTAAATTATATAATTCATAAAGTCTATTTCTACTCTTGTATATTCCCTGAGTTGCCCACTCACAAAACTAAAGTTTATTTGTAGGTTTAATAGATTTAGGTGTGAATATTTTGTTAAAATCTGTTTGAGTTACATTAAATAAATTTTCATACATTATATTAGGATTCTTATGCAAAATTTTACGCGTAGCAAGATTTTTACTAACATTTTCTCTGAAGCATTCTAACCGTTTACCTGTCACAGGTCTGTATTGAAAAGATTTTGGTTCATGTACCTCATCAATGTAACTTACTTGTAATCCACAATGGTCAGAAGTCAGACAACTAAATACTGATTTATCTACTGGTATGCACTCCGAAAAAATATTGTCCAAACATGTAGCTGAGTGTGTGGTAATTCTAGTTGGTTCAGAAAATTGGTTAACCAAATTAAAGCATTTAAACAAAGAAACCAGCCGAGTGGTCAATGATAAACTTTCAAGAATGTTCACATTGAAATCCCCACATACAATAATATGTTTTTAATTTTAATGTCTTTAATACCTCTTCCATAACCGTTTCAAAAGTTGCACTATTTTCTAAAGGAGGTCGGTACACGCATAGAACAAAAAATTTGTCTAATTCCACACAGGAGAGCTCTATTACACGTTCTACGGAACGGCTAACAATATCTTTTCGATCTTTACATCTAAGGCTGTCTTTTACAAAAATTAAAGAACCACCGTGAATTGCTGATACTCTAACATAAGAACTTATCAAATCATAGTTACTTAGAGCCAATGATATATAATTTTTCTTTAGCCAGTGCTCAGTTATACAAATAATATCAATATTCCTGCTTTTAATAAATAATTCTAATTCTAAAACCTTGCCAGCCAAGCCCTCAATATTTTGATGCACAATTTTAACTTTAAAGGGATTGGCCTTTGTCTTGTGTCTCAGTTTAAACTGGGTGATGTTAAGGCATTATTTGTAAATAAAATATTAGTAGTGTTGGCAATCGCGATTATTTGTCGCGACATCCGGCGGAAACCAGTGTCTCTACAGCCGGAAGGCATATTTAAATGGCGCCTTTCGGAAAGGTGGCGCCACTGAGGCGAGTGAATAAAACTCGCCTCGTTGCTGCCACGAGACGATTTTGCTGTTAAACGTCGAAGCGATCACATCAAGAACTTTCCGGAGCGTTTAATTTATAGTCTGATTTTATAGTTACATTTAGTTTTTAATAAATCATAGTTTGTGAGTAGCTGCTTTGTTATTTCGCCAACATCAGAAGTGGAATACTATCGGCCCGTTATGGGAAAGCGGAAAAGAGCGAAAGTTTGAGTTCGAGTTAAAGTCTAGCAGTACCAGGACCCCGTCACCTCCGTCGAAACAAAGGAAAAGGTTATCACGTAAGGCTGATACCTCACAAGTAAGCTCAAATGATTTTACTTTACACAACAATATTCTTGAATTCGACCCCATTAAAGATAGATAGATAAAACTTTTATTTCCTTTAAATAATACAAGTAAAAACATATCCCACAAAACCGTTTGACTGGTTTGTCTGTGGGATGAGGATGACATTAACGCTTGGCTTGGTATTATACAATACTTACTCTCTTACGTTTGCATGGTCTGACGAAATTATTCGTTATCAGGTTTTAAACTAAGTTAGAGGGTCATCAAAAGTTTGGTACGATTCGCTGCTGCGTACTGAAAATCAGTGGCCATCTTGGAAATGGAAAACGAAATTAGCGTCAAGTTTTCAAATTCAGACGTAACATGTTCAAATCTAAAATATCGAGACAAAATTATTCAAATGTGCGTGAAAATCAATATAAGACCAATAGTCACCTGCCGGTATCACATATACCTATCTCTGCGTCGACTTCGTTGCCTTCTGCGAGTGTTTCGGGGCCTAGTAAATATGATTCCATTCAAATACAGCATAGGAAGCCGATAAAATGTTACACATATGGCAGCAATAATAAAAGAAACCATTGCGAGTCCAATAAATGTGAATATAGTGTGTGGAAAACGTGGACATTTAGAAGCTGTATGTTACCATAAGCAGAACGCAACGAAATCGAGAAAACAGGAGACAAAAACTATTTAAGCGACCAATTCCCAGAATAAACTTGTAAAAACCATATCTATTACCAATACATTTACCCACGAAGCATTTATTGATACATGCAGTAGTTGCTCATTACTTTTAGATTCCTTGGCTAGGTCAAAGTTTTTTTTGAGTATATAAAATTACCTTCCCCTATTCATTTACAAGGATTCTTAAAAGCAAATTCAAAAATAGTAAGTCTCAAAGTAACTCTTAGTATAAAAATAGATTCTGTTTCTTTGAAAAATATAGATTTTTACGTTATCAATGATTTAGCTGATTGTGAAATTTTAATTGGCCGAAATGTTACTGAGCGCCCTGATTTGATGTATTCGCGCGTAGGGAATGTTCTGAAGTTTGATTTCGTAAATTCGTCAACTGAATTATGCAATACATCATGTGAAATTTATATAGTTTGTAGTGAATGTCAAATCTAATTATTAATAATTCATCGAAAATACAGTGATTGCATTGCAACTAGTGTAAATGAGTTAGGTAAAGTAAATAATCACGAAATGGTTATTCAATTGACCACTTCACAACCGATTCAATGCAGACCTTATCGAGCCCCGAGTACTGATCGCAAAATTATACGTGAGCTGGTAAATGAACTTTTAAATAATACTATCATACGCGAAATGCCTCGCTTGTTAGTAAAAAAAAAAAGAGAAAAATTGCGAAAAAAAGGCCCTGTTTTGATTATCGCCAAATGAATAAAATTACTATTAAAGATAAATACCCAATGCCACTAATATATAAATAATTAATTGATAGACTACAGAGTCGTATGTGTTGCTAGCTTGGATCTTAAAAGCGGCTATTACCAAATTATGATGAGTAAGAGCGAACAGTCCATAGAGAAAACAGCTTTTATAACAGAGGACAGGCATAATTAATTTTTAAGGCTTCCGTTTGGTTTGGCAAATGCATCTTTTTGTTTTCAACAGATGTTGAACAAGGTTTTAGGAAATTTAAGGTTTGAAAATGTAATTATATATTTAGATGACATATACTAAATGTTAGATACAATAGATAAAAATATACTCTAATAAAATATATATGTTTAAAATATATTAAAACACATATACTTAATATTAGATACAGTAGATACACTCAAGTACAAGATGAAATTCCTCAATCTCATAGTCTAAGACCCCGTAATAAGTTAGCCACAGCTTTCACAAAGTTGCACTTAGTGAGCTCGGGTACCGAACACATGTAAACTAAAGATTCTAAGTTTTATATTAATTTAAAGGAACATCTATTGCAAAATGCTTACTACAGTCTGAACGAATACCTACATTCTTAAACATATAATTGAATAGTTAAATATATTTCATATAATTAGTAAAAACATAAAGTATGTATAGTTGATTGATTTTTATGGTTGTTTAATTTGTAATGTAAGGAAGAAATGTGTTCCTATTTTAAATTGTGATACCCTTGCAGGGTTCATTTGAGGACAAAATGTTATTTTTAAGACCTAATTGTACATCAAATGAAACAATAAAGAATTATGATTATGATAGATAAAAATGTACTCTAATAAAATATATATGTTATTAGAAAGGGTGTGACAGTAGCTTAACACTTAAAAAAAAAATTATGTTTAGTGCTTATTTAAAAAAAGTGCCACTTTTCAAGACTGAAATGAATTTTTAGGATATAAAATAAAACAAAACTGTGTTATGCCAATTGAAACAAAATTAGAAGCTGTAACAGGCTTCCCTGAACCCAAAACGGTACACCAACTTAAACAGTTTCTGAGCTTGATAAGTTGTTTTCAGAAATTTATTAGAAATTGTGCAATGATTTTGGCCCCGTTAACGAAACTGTTGAAGAAGGATGCTGAATGGGTTTGGGATAAGAAAGCAAAGCAGGCTTTTCTATTTTTGAAAACCATATTAACTTCAAAGACAAAGACTTTTTATTTCACATAAAATATGGTACATAAGTGGTCTTAAAATTTAATATAGTCCGCATATTTCACCAGTAACTGGTATGCAAAAATATAATTAGAGGATCCTAATAAAACAAACATAAATTTATTATTCAAAATATTCACTCAGTGAATAAAAACATTTATCAACAAGCCATTTTAAATGTACTTTGAATTTATTCAATGGCATCAGCTTAAGGTTATTGTCGAGCCTATTGTAGACTTTAATAGTCATGACATAGCTGTTCTTCGCATAAGTGCAGTAGACATGATTGGCAGAGTCAGTTTATTTGGATACCTACTTGTATCTCTACGCTCTTCTTGATACAATTCGGGATGTGACCGAACAAAAACACAAATCACACATGGTTTCATTGATTTCACAATTATAATTCTTACCATTGTTTTTTGGTATAATAATACTAATATCATCAGCAAATAGAGTGCAATCGTAATCAGTAACATCAGGCAAATTTCTGAATGTATTTCGACCTAAGCAAGGGAAACGTCTTAGATACAGATGCTAGCTAGCAGGGATGGTATAACTGGAATACTTATGCAGGTAACAGGCGAAGGAGAAAAGCCAGTACATTATTTTAGTAGACAGACGACAATTGATGAAAAGAAATATCACTCTTTTGTATTAGAATTATTTGAATTATCGTCTGTCAGAAGTTCCTATTATATTTATTAGTTTCATCTTTTAAAAACATTACCGACTGTAACGCAGTAAGGTATGCGTTAGCAAAAAAAAAGAAAGTATTTCACGCGTAACTCGGTGGGTTATATCAACCCAAGAATTTTTGTTTGATATTGTGCACCGGGAAGGTTTACGAATGCTGCCCGTAGATGCGTTAAGTAGAAATCCCATCTCATCTGGAGAGAAATCAGAACCCGAAAAAGTATTATCAATAACAAAGGCTTACTGGTTACTTACAGTCCAAATACAAGATCCTGCGTTAAAACGAATAAATACTGTTTTAGTCAGGAGACGCCGATAATAATAAAGTAAACTGTGAATTGAATTGAACTGGCAACTATGAATTGCTGGATTATACAGATTATACAAGGACTACTCAAGGTAGACGATTGGATTTATCCTAATGAACTTTAATTTTTCAATACTTTACGTCTGGACCGTGTTGGCAAGGTAACTAACTAAAATATATACATGTATGTGTATAGTAAGTCAAACATTGTCGAGTGAACTTGGTACGCTTAAGTGTGGTATAAGCCCTTTGAGTGCAAGTGGCTCTAAGAAGCAGTGTGGTGAACTAAAGCTACCTCTCAAGTGTGGTATAAGCCCTTTGAGTGCAAGTAGCTTTAAGAAGCAATGTGGACGACTAACTTGGTCTCTTAAGTGTGGCAATGTCCCTTTAAGTGCAAGTAGCTCTATGATTGTATATCGACGACTAACTTGGTCTCTTAAGTGTGGCAATGTCCCTTTAAGTGCAAGTAGCTCTTGGTCTCTTAAGTGTGGCAATGTCCCTTTAAGTGCAAGTGGCTCTATGATTGTATATCAACGACTAACTTGGTCTCTTAAGTGTGGCAATGTCCCTTTAAGTGCAAGTAGCTCTATGATTGTACATCAACGACTAACTTGGTCTCTTAAGTGTGGCAATGTCTCTTTAAGTGCAAGTGGCTCTATGATTGTATATCAGAGACTAACTTGGTCTCTTAAGTGTGGCAATGTCCCTTTAAGTGCAAGTAGTATGTGGAGCAACGTATGGTTTGGTAGTTATGTGTGGTTGCTACAATCTCTGACACAGGAGTAGCGCATTACCCTTACGATAATAATAACATAACCTAAAATAACATATTATTTTTAGCATTTTATCAGGACTTGCTAGACGCCTGGGGCAGGCGTCGCGCAGAATGGCCGTGTTGGCAATCGCAATTATTTGTCGCGACATCCGGCGGAAACCAGTGTCTCTACAGCCGGAAGGCATATTTAAATGGCGCCTTTCGGAAAGGTGGCGCCACTGAGGCGAGTGAATAAAACTCGCCTCGTTGCTGCCACGAGACGATTTTGCTGTTAAACGTCGAAGCGATCACATCAAGAACTTTCCGGAGCGTTTAATTTATAGTCTGATTTTATAGTTACATTTAGTTTTTAATAAATCATAGTTTGTGAGTAGCTGCTTTGTTATTTCGCCAACAGTAGGACTACTAACTTGTACAATATAAATTTTGGATTGTGTTATAGATTTTATACGTTGCATTATGTGTTTCGGATGTAGTATTTGTTTAGTTTGCACTTGTTAATGCTTTGCAATTAGCGGGGTTTAGTCCTCCATATAAGTTCACTTTGTTATAGAAATAATTATAAGTGGAAACTTGTAATTGGCCTTGTTATAAACGTAAATCTAAGATAATATTGTAATTAGCCGTAAGTTTTCCCAAAATTATAAAATAAAATAAAATAAAATAAATAAAATAAATAACAGAATCCTGAATATTAAATGCTAACAAAGAAGCAGTTCGTATCTTAAATCTATAATTATTAAGATACATTGTATCAGAAGTCAACTTTATAAATTTATTTATATCAAAAAATAATACGTCACTATGATGACATGTCATGTTAAATAACAATAAATTCAAATCAGCGATTCGCTGATTTTGTTTCCGCGTCAGATTTGTTGCATAGGGGAATGCACTAATAATAAATTTACATTTTGTGTCCGCTTCTAGCTGAGTCAAGATATCAATACTATTAACAATGTCCCTTTTTTTCACCGAGAGACTGTCACCAAATAACAATACTATTTCTGAACTTTCACATACATCCTTCTTTTTTATATTACAGACGATATTATACATATTCTGTCCAGGAGAACAATAATTAATAACATTTTTATTAAACCTATTTCTTAGTATAGACCCTATGCCTGGCCCGAGTTTGTCTGAGAAAATAATAGTTTTCTTGTCTATTGGCTTGTTACAAAATGAGCCTGGCAATAGTACAGGAGAGGTCAATGTATGACAGGAGAAATGGGAATGGGATCGCGTCTAGTGTCAATGTGGGTGAAGGGGTAGCCGCACAGAGTCTTGTTTTATTTAAACATAGAACTATATAAAATATAAATACAACTTTAGCAAGGTTTTTGCCCATCGATATTAAGATATATTGGCGTGTGATGACGATAACTTACTTACAAGTAACGAGTTACGAAGTTGACGAGTAATTACAAGACTGATTCAATCTTATCAGTTTTCAGAATGATCTTAGAAAAAAAAAAGTTTTTTGTGATCTACCCAATGCATTCGACCGGGTCGATCACCGGACTTTTTATTATCAATAAAAAATACTGGTGGGTGGGTTTCTTGGCACAAGAATAATTGTCCTCACACCTTTCGTCCCGAGGAGGTGACGATGGAACAAAATCATACGGGTCGTCGACGGGAGTGCCCCGAGGTTCAATTTTGGGACATCCAACAGAAATCTGTTTCCAATTTAACTCGATGATTCGCCACTGCAGAGTATGAGTAGGTACGTGTCCACGAGCGGTGTGTTGCACGGGACACAAAGTGAAGGTCGTCGGGTGTGTTCGCAGCGTGTACGGCTCGTCGTCGGAGGCGGCCACGTGCTGCGCGTGGTCGGGGGACGCGCGCCTGCTGGCCACCGGCGGCCGCGGGGGACACCTCGCGCTGCACGCGCCGCCCCCCGCCGCGCGCACGCTGCTGCTGCGGCCGGCGCACTGCGGCGGTACACGCGGGGACACGGGGGACACGGGGGGACACACACGGGGACACCTCGCGCTGCACGCGCCGCCCCCCGCCGCGCGCACGCTGCTGCTGCGGCCGGCGCACTGCGGCGGTACACGCGGGGACACGGGGGACACGGGGGGACACACACGGGGACACCTCGCGCTGCACGCGCCGCCCCCCGCCGCGCGCACGCTGCTGCTGCGGCCGGCGCACTGCGGCGGTACACGGGGGACACGGGGGACACGGGGGGACACACACGGGGACACCTCGCGCTGCACGCGCCGCCCCCCGCCGCGCGCACGCTGCTGCTGCGGCCGGCGCACTGCGGCGGTACACGGGGGACACGGGGGGACACGGGGGACACGGGGGGACACGGGGTACACGGGGGGACACACACACGGACATATGATTGCAACACAATTCCCTTATTTAAAAACAATTACACTAGCAAGCTGTTGATATTTCTGGATTTTTCTTGCAACCATTTGAGAACTAAACCTGTCCACTACTTACAGTACTTTCTATACTTCGATTATTTCCCTCTCCGGTCCTACATTTACTGATGTCTTGAAAAGCCCTTCACTCTAAATGTTCTCTTCACAATTTTTTTCAATTCATATAGAGCCCAAGCCATCCTTTCCTGCAAGTGGTGCACCTACCGATCAACGGACGAGGCTCTGGCGAACATAACAGTGCCCGGTAAATGGTAATAGGCTCGCCAACTATTACGTTGGTCCCAACTATATAATTGGCGAAGTGTGGACGTAACCAGAAAAGAGGGTGGGAATCGGTCCGATTCGGCTCTCAGCTAGAAGTCCTACTAGTCGGTGTTGAGCATACTTGTATATATTTGTATTCCATGGAGCTCATAGTGTCGTGGTGGGCAGGCGTGGAGAGCTGCGACTTCGCGGCGCCGGGCAGCGTGGCGGGCCTGCCGCGCGCCGCGCACGCGCTGGCCAGCGGCGGCGCCGACGGCCGCGTGCGGCTGTGGCTCGTGCGGCTCGACGAGGTGGCCACTCCTATCGTCCGACACTTATGATCGTGATCGACCGGGGGCCCTCTTTGAACGCGGCGTTGTTTCTCGTGTCGGCAGGACGAGATGGAAGTGCGCATGACGTGCGCGGCGTCGGTGCTCGCCCACGGCGGGTGCGCGGCGTGCGTGCGGTGGGGCGCGGCCGGGCTGCTCGCGTCGGCGGGCGGCGACCGCTGGGCGCGCGTCTGGCGGGCCGAGGGGGGCGGCGGCGCCGGGGAGGGGGCGGCGCTCACCGCGGCGGGCGAGGCGCCGGCGGGCGGGGCGGGGGGCGCCGCGGCCGTCGCGCTGCTGACGGGGCCCCCGGGGGCGGCGGAGGGGGAGGGCGAGGGGGCCGGAGCGCTCCTGGCGGTGGGCGCGCTGGACGGGTCGCTGGCGGTGTGGCGGGTGGGGCGGGGCGGGGCGCGGGGCGCGGAGGGGGAGCTGCCGCGGTTCTGGGACGCGGCGGGCGCGGCGCGCTGGCTGCGGGAGTATGTCATCGAGGCGCCAGGTGAGCCCGGTGGGCCCGGGAGAGGTTATTAAGTTAGTTAGTAAGTTAGGAGAAGTTATTAAGATTCGCGTCGTATAACGTACTCGAAGCAACACCGTATTTTATTTCTCTGTACATAATATTCAAAAAATAGTGGTAAAAGTTTAAGTTCTGTGTCGTGTTGTATATCTTTTTAAAGGTCTTAAAAAAGGCTTTGTAAAAGTGTTTGTACTTCAATTAAGTAAGACCGTAAAGTGCCCACTATCAGATACCGACCAGTTCTGCGGTCGCATCGCTAAATTCAACACCAACAGTCCTCGCCCACGCTCGATTCTGGTTAAGTTCAGCAACCGCCGATTGAGAGACACCTTCCTAGCTGCAACAATAAAATACAACCGAAACAACTCCGGCGACAAACTGAACACTGCCCACTTAGGCAACGGCGGAGGAAAGAAAAACGCCATTTTCGTGACTGAACATCTCACTCCTGAAACTAAATCTCTACACGCCGCTACTCGACTTAGAGGCAAACAGTTGAACTATAGATTTGTTTGGGTGAGGGACGGGAAAGTGTTTGTTCGTAAGACAGAGAATTCTAACTATATACATATAAAAAACTCTCAAGCTTTAGATAATTTGTCATAAGTATTTCCGCAGAATATTATTATTTATTTTTTTGTACTGATTTTGTGTTGACTTATTTGTATTTTTTTTAATCCGTTTTTTTATTATTTATGATTCAATTTTACTATCAGAATGTAAGAGATTTGAGAACTAAAACTGTAGATTTATTTAACAGTGTTGTTTGTAATAATCGTGATATAATTGTTTTAAGCGAAACATGGTTAAACAGCAGCGATTTCGATTCAGAGCTGTTTGATGACCGATATATTGTGTACAGGCGTGAAAGTAGTGGATTTCATTCCAAAAAAAATGGGGGTGGCGTTCCTATTGCTGTTTCCAAACGGCTTATCTCCAGACGCATGCAAGGCTTTGTATCAAATTGTGAGGACTTATGGGTTGAACTGGATTGCTTAAATAATACAGGCAAACTTGAACATTTGTATATCTGTGGAGTTTACCTACCACCCCCTGTTCAAAAACATATACTTAAAGAGTTTATTGCTAATTCCGATCTAAGGATAGAATGCGGTAATATGAATAGGATTTTATTTGTAGGTGACTTCAACTTAGGCAACACAAGACGGGACTCTAATTATGATAGTTTACGAAATACAAATAATAGTATGCTCTCGACTATGTTGTTGGATTTTACCTCGCTGCATAATCTAAAACAATATAACAATGTGCCCAACAACAAAAATAGAATCCTGGACCTGGTTCTCAGCAACGTAGAGATCTCAAACCTGAACACAAGCAGTAATCCACTATCTTTAATCGACCCTTTACACCCTCCATTGGAATTTACAGTATCTCTAAACACGGTAAATACCTTAACCCCAGTAGATAACTACAGGTTTTGTTTCCATAAAGCAGATTATGAACAAATTGTTAATTATCTCAATGAGATCTAGTGGGAAGAGGAGTTTTTGTACTGTTCTGAAAAAGATGACATGCTTTCCATATTTTACTCTCATATTCACAATGCCATTCAAAAATTTGTTCCCAAATCATTGCCAAAGTCAAAAAAATACCCAATCTGGTTTTCAAAAAATTTAATTAACCTGCTAAGAGAAAAGCTAAAGTATCGTAACATACTTCACAAATTCAATAATAACCCTCTTGATATACTTAGTTTTAATTTAGCGAAGAAGCGTTCTGAATATCTTATGCGCTATTGCTACAACAATTATATTGCAGGACTCGAACAGAGTCTGCGCTCAAATTCTAAACTGTTTTGGTCTTTTATAAAATCCAAAAAACACAATGAAAGCTGCACCCATCTCAAATGATCTTTAATACCGTAACTGCCAAAAATGGCCCTGATATATGTAATTTATTTGCGGCTAATTTTTTATCAGTATATAATAATTTTAATATAGCTCCTGTCATGTTTGCCCCAAATCATAATATCGAACAATTACTTAAATACTATCAAATTTAAATATGACCAAGTTCTTAAGGTGTTAAAAAGACTTATACATATAGACAAATAGTTTTGTCACTATTATATTTAATTGACATAAATACCAAGAATTTGGTACAATCTGCTTCTATTGAGCACTCCGACATAAATAATTCATTATTTGACAATTTAAACTAGGTGTTAAGACAAAAGAGAACTGTTTTTCTGGCAATAAAAAGTACACAAAGCAGAAACAAAATGATGTAATCAACCTGATTCACCAAAACATTAGAGGAATATTGGGCAAGGAACTGGAAATGGAATTGTTCATGAGCGATAATCATATTGATATTTTGTGTATTACTGAACATTGGCTTAATTGTAACCAGCTCATGTTCAATTTCAACAGTCACCTGTTAGGTAGTTCGTTTTGCAGGAGTGATGCTATACATGGCGGATCATTAATTATAGTAAATAAACAGTTTAAATTCAAGGAGCGCCATGATATAGTCAATCTCTCTGTTGAACGTATTATAGAAATGGCCTGTATAGAAATGCAGCAGTTTATTGTATTGAGTGTGTACAGACCTCCTTCAGCTTCATATGATTTATTTGAAGGTATTATGGATAAAGCCTTAGGAAAATTTTGTAAAAGTAATAAAAAAGTTATTGTGTGTGGAGATTTTAATGTTAATTTGTTAGAGTGTTCCAGTCCATGTACAAGATTAAAGGCACTTTTTAAATCTCATAATTTGGTTAATTTGTTTCTGGAGCCAACAAGAATTACTGCTACTTCTGCTACTTGCTTAGATAACATTTTTACAAATATTATGCTAAGTGATAACAATAAAAAAATTATTAATCAATTAGATTCAGATCATTGCGGACAACAAATGTCTTTTATTTGTAAAAATGAAACTGTAGCTAAAAAAACTATTACATTTGTACCAAAAACCAATAATCGTTTTGAGAGGTTTAACAGTAAATTATTATGCTATAGTTTACCTTTTATAGATGAAAGCTGTGACCCAAATTTTTTATATAATGATTTTTTCAGCAGCTTTTCTAACACATTTAAATCAATATTTACTCCCAGAACGGTTAAGGTAAATAATAAAGCTACCTTTAGTGAATGGGCTACTCCTGGGCTACATAGAAGTAGAAAGAGGCTGTATGAACTGTATGATGAGAAAAAATTAAACAACAGTGAACAATTTTATAATTATGTAAGAAAATATTCTAAAATATTTAGAAAAGCATGTCATACGGCCAAGTCTTATTATTTAAGCTCTAAAATAAAAAATTGTGATGATAAGATTAAAATGACCTGGAATATTATTAATAGTGAAACGGGAAAAAGTAAAAATTATAATACTGAGTTTAAACTTAATATTGATAAAAAAACTCTTACATCTGACTTAGATGTAGCCAATGCTTTCGAAAACTTTTTTACTAATATTCCAGTGTCTATCACAAAAGATTTAAATTGTTCGCCCACTTTAGCGGAGTCTATTTTGAAAGATAACGTGAATATATGTACAGTAGATTTTACGTTTAGTCATGTTACATCTATGGATATAATTAAGACATTCAATACTCTTAGTGTTAAGAAAGCTGCAGACCTCTGGGGCAATTCCATAGTAGTTACCAAGCCTATCATTGTTTCAGTGGCGCACAGTTTGGCTCTAATATTTAATAAATGTGTAGATTGCGGCAAATTTCCCGATCTAATGAAAGAAAGTAAAATCATTCCATTATATAAATCGGGCAGTACAACAGACCCAACAAATTTTCGACCTATCTCAGTGCTGCCTACATTTAGTAAAATTTTTGAAAAACTTGTTTACAACCAGATGTTAATATTTTTCAATAAAAATGGATTAATGCATTCAAAACAATTTGGATTCACTAAGGGTCGCTCTACAACCGATGCAGGTGTTGAGCTTTTAAAACATATATTTGATGCTTGGGATAATTCTTTGGACGCTTTAGGTATTTTTTGCGATCTGTCCAAAGCTTTTGCATTGAATCTTCTCACTTCATATCTAAGTGATAGGATTCAAAGGGTTGAGGTTAATGGAAAGCGATCTCAGGGGTCTGTTGTAAAAATGGGGGTACCGCAGGGCTCGATTCTCGGTCCGTTTTTGTTTTTGATTTATATGAATGATTTGCCATATTTTGTTAAAGAAAACCACGAGATAGTTTTGTTTGCTGATGATACATCATTATTGTTTAAGTTAAAACGAAATCAGAATTTAGACGAAGTAAACAGTGCGATCTCGAAGGTGGTGCACTGGTTTGACGTTAACAATTTGCTATTGAATGGGGCTAAAACGAAATGTATTAAATTCGTGACGCCTAACGTCAGACAGGCAAACTCTACTATTATGGTAAAGGAGGATGAGTTGACCCTTGTGGATACTACCAAGTTTTTAGGGATTACTTTAGACTCTAAGCTACAGTGGGGCCCACATATTGGTGAATTGTCGAGTAGACTTAGCTCTGCAGCATTCGCGGTAAAGAAAATTCGCCAATTAACAGACGTTGTAACAGCTAGGCTAGTTTATCATAGCTATTTCCATAGTGTTATGTCCTATGGTATTCTTCTGTGGGGTTGTGCCGCAGACATTCAAACAATCTTTGTGCTGCAGAAGAGGGCTATTCGAGCAATTTATAATCTCCCGTGTGGACATTCACTAAGGGAAAAGTTTAAAGAAATTGGTATTTTAACAGTGGCCGGTCAATTCATTTATGATAACCTGGTTTATGTACACAAGAATACTGATCAATTTAGTAAGAAAAGCTGTGTACATAACCTAAACACAAGGAATAAGCATAAATTAGTTGTACCTGCCACTAGGCTCCAAAAGATAAACAAATCTTTTAAAGGTCAATGTGTGCGATTCTACAATAAAATCCCAAGCAACATACAGCAATTGAGCCTAAATAAATTTAAATTAACAATAAAACACAAGCTGTCTTCAAAGGGATATTATTCTATTAAAGACTATATGGCAGATAAAAATGCTTGGGATTAAACTGCCGTTTCATACAGGCTATTCTAATATGAATGACTTGAAAACATAAATATTGTTAAGGTTATGTTATATTGCATTGTATAGCTTCACAGACAAATGAAGATTGTAATTCTAGTACCAAACTAATGGACATATTTAAAAGAGCATAGCCTGTGAGTTTCTTGCCAGTTCTTCTTACAGAGCGGTGGCTCGGAACTGGCACTTAGATTCACTTACACTTAATTATTTTTTATTTTTAAATTGTTTTGTTGCATGTAAGTGAATCTAAGCTTCGTGATTTAGTGTAATATTATTTCGATTGTTTTTTTTTTTCATTTGTGATCATGACGTTTTCAAGTACTATGTATAATAGTTTATGAAATAAATAATTTTTTTACTTTACTTTTACTTTACTTTACTTGACCCACACAAAGGGGCTGGTTCTGATGGCATTCCGTCCAAATTTGTAGTCAAATGTGCAGCTGCTCTGGCGAAACCCTTAACTTTAATATTTAACACGTCTCTCACAACCGGATATTCCCTACAGAATGGAAATCAGCCTTAATGATCCCATTATTTAAGAACGGCGATAAAAATTTGATTAAAAACTATAGACCGATTTCAATCTTACCTGTATTCGCAAAAAAATTTGAACAGTTACTTCACCCTATTCTATCCTGGCACCTAAAACAACATATAGACATACACCAGCATGGTTTCATGAAAAATAGATCTACAACTACAAACCTCACTTCATTTATTAATTACATTTCTTCTCAGTTAGATAACCGTTCTTCTGTTGATGCTATCTACACCGACTTCAGCAAAGCATTTGACCGGGTAAACCACGAAATTTTGCTTACAAAACTCGATACTCTTGGCATAGGAGAGCCCATGTTGAGTTGGTGTCGATCGTACCTCACGGACAGAACTTCCAAAGTGGTTGTTAATGGGTATTGCTCAAACACTTTCACAATCAATTCAGGAGTTCCTCAAGGTGCACATTTAGCTCCCCTGCTATTCAATGTCTTCATCAATGACATTGGTAAATGTTTTTCGAATTCAGAGTACATTTTATTTGCAGACGATTTATAATTCTTTAAAGTTGTAGACAATATGACGGACTCTAGGCTTCTGCAGGCAGATCTCAATAGTTTGGTTTACTGGTGTGAGAAAAATATGATGGATCTGAATGTCTCTAAATGTTACCAAGTCCATTATTCAAGAAAAAAGATAGTTGCAGAATACACATACAAAATCAGGAACGATGTATTGACGAACATTGACACTATAAGAGACCTCGGAATCTGGATAGATAGTAAATTAAAATTTAATGTACATATTGATACCATTTGTTCGAAAGGTTTTAAGAATCTCGGATTTGTAATACGTAATTGTAGAGATTTTAAGTCGGACAAAACCAAAATTCTACTTTACAACTCCTTTGTTCGCAGCGGTTTGGAATATTGCAGTGTAGTCTGGAACCCATTCTATGACGTTTATAAAAAAAGATTGGAAAGCATACAAAAACGGTTTCTATGGCACTTGGCGTACACATGTAACATGGGAAAGATCTTATTGAAATATGATGATAGGCTAGATTACTTCAAGATTGAAAAGCTTTCGGATCGAAGACGCTTGCACGATTTAATATTTCTTTATAGGTTGGCGAATGGCACCCTCGACGTCCCTAAACTATTGGAACACCTTACCTTCTCGACTCCGCTCAAACTCCCTCGTGCACCGAGGTTTAAACTCTTAGTGGACAGTCATAGCCATTCTAGTCTGGGTCAAAACGCTCCTATTAATCGTCTAATAAGAGAGTTTAATGGTGTAGCTAAAACTAAGGACTTGGACCTATTCGAGGGTGGTATTCAGAAATTTAAAAAGGATCTGCTTTAGTTATCCGATTATTTTACTTATCTACCTATTGTTTGTTTCCTTTTCTTATTTGTAATGGATTTGTTAATTTTGTTATTGACATTTTTCATAATATTTATTTCTGTAAGATTTATATCCAGTTTTTTTATTTTGATTTTTGACATTTTATGCTCATTTAGTTTTATACTTAGTTAATTTAATTTTATATGTCATTTTCAACTTATTTCTAGGGTGTTGCTTCTTATTTAACACTTGTGGTCTTCACCTATAATTGTAATGACATTTAGCAATAGAATTTAATTGTGTGTAATATACTTGTACTGTGTTGGTGTTTATTATGTTGGTGTTCAATAAATAAATAAGATAAGGAAAATTATTGAAAGTGAGCGGATGAAAGTGGTTACTTATCAAATAGTGGTTGCGATAAAGAGCCGCATTTGAAGTCTATAACTTAATTACTTATACTTAAAAATTATAATAATAAAACAAAGTAAATACGGGTATAAACTGTAGAACTTCTTATTACAAAGCTTGGGTTGTATAGGTACATAATACTGTGTTTTTAAATGTCTTCTTTAATCTTACTTCACTAATTTTCCTGTCTAAATCCCTCAGCCAGTCATATTTATTAAATATTGTTGGGATCAAATACCGGTTTGTTCTTTTACCGTAGTAGTTATTTACACGTTGTTTAGTAAATTTGCCATCTCTTACGCTTTTAGTGTTATATTTATTTTGTTCATAAGTTTTAAATTCGTCCCTGAAGTCGAACAACCAGGTTTACTGTGCACAGGTAGAATATTACATATCGAAAACAATTTATCATAATTATCTTTTAGTATTTGAATCCACTAGATATTTCATGAAGCGGATTTGTAGTGCTTTAATATTGTCTAGATATGATTTAAACGTACGGCCATACTTGTTTAAACCATAGCTCAGCAGTGACTCGGCCAGGGCAAAGTAAATGACAAGCAACGTCATCTTACTTAATGTGTTATTCAGAGTATAAAACTTGCTTAGCACCGATCTTAGTCTGGGACATACTGAGTCCACATGGGCTTTCCAGTTAATGTGAGAACAACTAATATTATTCACATGCATACAATCGTACGTGTGCCAATGATATATTATATTATATTTGAATTATTTGTGTTTTTGCTTTTATATTAAGTAAAGTCATGAGAGAAAATTGTGTGGTGCTGAACAAACTCGGCGGTCCACTCCGGGTTTTTTGACTACAGCTACGTCATGTGAGGAGGTGAACAAACGAATCATTCGGCAGGAATGGCGGACATCGGGGAGGAGGCGCGCCGGGCGCTGGAGCGACGCGCGGCGGCCCGGCGCCTCGGCGGCGGCGCGCTGCTCGACTGGCCGCCCGGCCGCCTGCTGCGCGCTCTGGGGCTCGGTCAGTGCTGCCCCGGACTGAACTGAACTTCGGGACTCGATCGAACTAGGCGAGAAATGAACGAAATTCATTTAATTTCAGATGACAGCGAGGAGGATGCAGCGAAAGCGGAGGACGCCGGGAGCACGGGGAGCACGAGAAGCACGGAAATCACCGGCTGCACGGACGACGAGGGGAGCGAGGGGGGCGCGGGGAGCGAGGGGAGCAGGGGGAGCGAGGGGAGCCGGGGGAGCAGGGACCATGTGGACGACGCGAACGACACGGGCGGTGGGCAGGTGGCGGAGCAGGTGGCTGGTCTGGTCAGCTCGGCGCGCGCGGCGCTGCGGGCGCGGCTGCTGGACGAGCTGCGCTGGCTGCGGCGCGCGCCCCCCCCCGCCTGCCAGGTGCACACACTCTCCTGGACCTCCATCTGCAATGTGGTTGTCCATTTTTTTTGCAGATTGTCGTACCTAAATACACTGTGCGATATACAATCATCAGATAGAGTGGTGCAAAACTGTGTAGCGCCCCGATTGTGTTCACTTTTAATCGGAGGGTCGTCTCGCTGCGGACGGCTCCGATGCGAAATACCACGTTCAGATTTGGACGATCGCCCAGGGAGATCGAGAGCTGCGGGACGTGATCCGGAAGGGAATTTCTAATTTCAATTTCCCGGCGGTGGAAATTTAAGCGGTGGAATATTCGAAGGGAACAGTAACCGATGCCCCGAGTGGGCGACGAGCTTCTGCGCTGAACTGCCCTTCTTTCATCCGATCGACTGATCACTTCGCTACGATCGCTCGTCCGTTTCGAGCCCGTATGTTCTAAAGATTCAGGTCTGGCAGGGGCTCGAGGAGGAGGAGATCGAAAGTGTGGTCCCAAGGCCGGGTGGTGTTTGTTGCAGGCGTGGCGCGCGCCGCACGCGCTGCTGTGCGCGGTGTCGCACCGGGTGCCGCGCGGCGCGATGTGTCGGGCGGCGGACGGCCGCTCGGGGGCGCGCGCCGCGCTGGCCGAGCTCGAGCTGGCGACGCGCGCGCGCCCGGCCGCCGGGTGGGCCCCGCCCCCGCCCCCGCCCGTGCCCAACTACCGCCTCACCGCCGAGCTGCGGCACTACCTCGCCGAGCACGACCGCTGACGTCGCCGGGACATCCGCCCCGGGCCCCGATTTCGGGCTGACCCCCCTCTGAACTCCCCTTCAAAACCGGACGCCCCCCGTCGACCGTCGTTACTTTAAGTCTCTAAAGCTTGACACGAGCCGTCCGGTACTCCGAGTCCATTAAGCTGGGCCGACATGCCCGGGGCCGGGGTTCAGGTCTACGTGTGATCACAGTGTATCTTTTGCGCACATAATGCTGATGATCGCGACTTGCAAAACGCGAAGCAAAACTCGAGCACGGTTTTAAGAACCGAGAATGATGTTCAGCTCATATATATTAGAATTTCTCCGAATACCTTACATACTCGCCTCGGGGGCGAAAGGGCCAGATGATGCCCAATTAATAACCATTAATGTTGTTGTACTAAATTATTTCTCAAGTTCTCTTTCTCTTTGTCACCATAACTAAACATATCCGGATCACAGTTATTTAACGAAACGGTAGTGGAAGCATAAAAATCATCGTTGACCGAAATAGACTAAACCTTTAATCAAAGAGATTAATAGCCTCACCCTGGTCATAGTAGCCTGCCGCGTGTGGCCCGGGCCCGCTCACCGCTGGCTGCCTGCCGGGCGATCGGCTTCCTTGGCGACCTTGCGGTGCAGACTAGTATTGGTGATATTTTATCTTTCTCCGTGTCTTCCTGTTCTAATACTACTCAGAATAAACCTATTTGAAAACATTTCTATTTCTGAACACATTTAATATAACCATTTAAATTGCCACTAAAAATACATTTTATTAACTTTTGAATTTCAATTTTTAATTTATAAGCTTGAATTCAATCTAATGTGATGTTGTAAGCATTTACAGTGTTATTACAAAAAAAACTTTAAAAACTGCTTAGACATGTGTTTATCTAAACGGTGTATAAAATTTTCAAAAAATGTTTAAGTTATAAAAATAGTTTTCTCTATTATAAAACACTGTTTAGCAAGCGTTTAGTTATAACCGCTTCTAAGTTCATTCAACGGGCTTTCATTCTTTCACATTACATGTTAAGCAAATCATGTTCCTGCTACGCCGATGCGTTCATTGTTATAAAATAAAAATACTCCACATATTAAAAAAACTGTGACACTTTTAACTTCACAAAAGTCCAAACAAATTTAAGATTTTTAAATAAAAAAATAGTTGTTGTGCCTCACTCGACATTGATAGGTATAGTGTGTCGCGGACTTTTTAGTAGATATGTATAAGATCTACAATGAATTCATACATTTTGTGGTTCTATCTTTTATAGTTCAGGCAGCGTACGCAAAATGAGTAACTGTTCTGGTTAAATTTTTACACTTTGTGAAAAAAGAATTATTAAAATCGGTCCAGTACTTTTTGAGTTTATTCGTTATATACAATACAAATCTTTCCTCTTTATAATGTTATATAATAATAGTGTAGATTTTCCTTACTAAAAGCGATGGTCCAAAAAAAACCCAGAGTCGGTTCAGACAAATTAGGTATCACTAGCTTTATTAAAATGCACAATTTACCCCACCGAAAAAAAATTGCCCATATCCATGGGGTATATGAGTTATAGACGAACAAAGTATATATGGAAAAATCGTGAATAACTTGTTATTTTTACCAGTTTTTTCAACAGCATTATATTAATAATAATAATCATAGGACAATAATAAATATAACTAGCGATCATATGCAACTATCAAGTTCAAAGTCCTTTATTAATGAGATTACGTCTATTTTTTTAAGTTCTCTAGCATAATTACCTATCTTTGTTATTCATTATTTTGTTTTCGCTAAACAAATACATACAAATACTTCAGAATATGATGCGTTCATCTTACCTCTCGCTCTATTGAGTGAGTTGATAATTGAAATAAATATTTTTCCCACAGTTTTTTTTTTTTAATAAGCGACTGAAAAGTAAATAATCTGAGACAAAATAGGCACATTCAACTGTAAAAAGATTTCACGACAAAAGTATCTTGACATATGATTTACAAGCTGTAAAATAGAAGATTCCAACTTGATAGGTTCATATAATCGCTACTTATATTTATTATTGTCCTATGATTATTATTATTAATATATTGCTGTTGAAAAAACTGATGAAAATAACCAGTTATTCATGATTTTTCCAATATACCTTTTATACTTTGTTAGCCTATAACTTTTATATCCCATGGATATGGGCATAATTTTTTCGGTGGGGTAAATTGTGCATTTTAATAAAGCTATTGATACCAGAGGGCCTACTCTAATTCAACGAAAACGAAACTTCGCTATACCCATTCCTTTCACTCAATAATGATATACCCAAGGAGTGACAGAGATAGATGCAACGAAGTTTCGTTTTCGTTGAATTAGAGTAGGCCCTCAGATTTGTCTAAATCGACTCTGGGTTTTTGGTCCATACATTTTTGGACCATCACCTTTATACTTTCTCTTGAACCTGAGATCGCCGTTATATTCAAATGGATTAGTTCGTGTGCGTTTTATTTGAGTGTCACGACAGGTATGCATATAATCTTAATCTTCCATATAGACAAAATTGATAAGGCCTAAATTCATGGTTAAAGATATTTTAACTTGACTAAACAGCAGCAGCGATACACAAAGATGTTAATAACGGTTTCAGGTTAAACACATCCAAAACAAGCGCCAGCCCGTGTTTAAATTTAAACAATGTCTAAGAAGTGTGTACCTTTAGGCAATCTATACCTAGACAACGTTTTGTAACAGCTTCTTTTTTAAACACGTGTTCAACATTTGTATACATTTTTTGTAATAACACTTGATAAAATAATTAAAAATACTTGCTTTCGTGACGCCCGTCCAACAATTAAATTGGACGGCGTCCGTCCGTCACTTTGATGCACGGAAGTGTGTGTGTGTGAGAGTGGCATTGTAGTCGATATGTGTTCAGAGATGATTTCTGATTTTGAGCCTTAAATGTATTCTTGTGTGATATATTGTGATATGTTTAGATTTATTTTTCAAATAAAGTGTTATATTTGATATCCACTTTTGGTATTATTTTTCGCAATGACGGTCTCAAGGAAATGTCTCTACCGAAGGATGTATAATAAAAAAATAGTTAGTAAATGTTTCAACGATTTCATCTTTATTTGTATACTTAAATTAATATTTACAAGTGAGGCAGTAACAGTGTCAACGAAACAAACATCACAAAACGCGAACCACTGTTTGACAAATATTACATAAATATTTAAGACTAAAATTAACAAGTTTGGGCGGGGGGCACCCCGCACCCCGCATCAATAGCAACGCACTATATCAAATCAACAGACTTTAGTGAACTGGGAATTGTACTCCCATTACACAGCAATAGACACAATACTAGCGTAATGTCTCCGGCGAGTGGGGCCGGGCTGCGCGGGCGCTGCGGCGTCGGGGCCGCTGGGTTCGGACTGATCATATTAAAAATAAGACCTATGCAATCATTTCCGGTAGCAAAATATATGAATTGTAATAAAAAGTGACAACGCAATGGCACAGTGGCCGCCGCCGCCTGCCCGCCCCCACTAAAGGTGAACACTAGCGTTAACCAAACTTGGCGATGAACTTCAAATTATACAATTTACAGACGCCACAGTCATATACTCTTGATGATAATTGGGATTATAACATTCTCAGTTGAAATTATTGTTTTACAGAGTTTCATTCCTAGGAGTGAATAGGCGCTATAAGACATTAAACAAACTAATTCACAAATAATCAAAAATTATCATAACATAATAAAATATTATAATACTAAAATATCTTGAGAAAACCGCTAAAAAAAATGTCATCGACTTTAAAAGTGTGGAAAGTGGAGACCACGGAACCATCTAAAGTTTGGACTGCTCCTACAAAGAATTCAGATGGAGTCCTCTGGACACGGCGCTGGAGCAGTTTCGATGTCTCTCGGAGTACAGTTCGTAGGGACGGCTGCGCGCCGCTCGTAGAATAGGTGAGTTTAATTTATGTAATTATAATAATATGTACAACTTTACAATGCGAGCCGCGGCCCTGGCGGCGGCCGCGCGTATGTACATAGGTTTGTTTCCCATAATATAAATTTTAGTAACTATACGAATATCGTTAACCGCGAGCGATAGTCACATCGTCCATATCACAACACGAGCCGAGCGCGGGGCGGCCCAGCGGCTCGCCGGCTCGGCCGCGCCGGCACGCCCGGCCCCGGGAGACGCCGGCCCGGCACGCCTGGCCCCGGGTGACGCCGGCCCGGCACGCCCGGCCCCGGGGGACGCCGGCCCGGCGGGGGCTAGTGCCGCTCGTCGTCGTCGTGGCAAAATACTCTGCAACAATGGACAATAGCATGTGCATTCGATATCTCAAAAACTTGCAACGTCGGCCTTTCGGCGGGAGGCGAGGCATGACTTACATGAGGAGTATCGCGAGGCCAGGGAGGGCCGCGAGGGCCGGCGCGGGCCGCGGGCGGCCGGCCTGGTTGCCGTGCTGCATGGCGGCCGGCTGCTCGCCTGGAAGCGGTCCATTCGCACTCGTTATCACGTTAGCAGTTTTACATTATAGACATTTTAGATGTTCTCTGCGCAGTCGATACGTTCTTTTGCAAGGAAATATGCGGAAACGGAAAATATATATTGTTACCTCCTAGCAGATTTAAAATTTTACGAAAACACTCGTTATCAATGACGGAAATTTGATATCAAATTTAGCCGATGAATTTTGCAAAAACTGGTCTTTATAAAAGATATTTTAAAAACAATAAACGATTTTTCACATTATTAAAAATACAGTTTGAGTATTGAGTCTCATCGGTTTCATCGGATGACTGTCGAGAAGCGGTAATACAACACATAACTCGAAGAAAGAATATAACTAGGTAGGTAGTAAGTAGCTGTCCCGTGTGGTGCGTGTGTGTGTGCGTGTGTGTGTGCGTGTGTGTGTGCGTGTGTGTGTGTGTGTGTGCGTGTGTGCGTGTGTTACCGCTGAGCACGTGCAGCACGACGGAGGCGGAGTCGAGGTTGGAGGGCGCGCACGAGTAGTTGCCGGAGTCCTCGCGCCGCGGCGAGTAGATCACCAGGTTGCCCACCTGCCACACACACACGGACTCAATACACACACTCAACACCTGCTGGGACAAGGTAGTGGCGACACTTGTAGCCGTCAGTAGGTCTCGGGTGCAAACACTGGTTTTTCGAAGTTATAGCGTAATTATCGCTCCCTCGGATAGCACGTTGAGCGGTTGGCTCCGACTGTCATGAACACCTATGGCATATTATGAAGTCAGTGCCTTCTAACATCTTGACCTCTGGTTTAACCATAGCACTATGTTTCTCCCTGGATGGCGGAGGTCAGAAGGTAGTCGCTCTATAAATTTCGGTAACTGAAATTCAGCCAAATCTGGTAAGTGAAGGTAAGCGAACCCTGGTGCCTAAGGCCAACCAGGATAGGGCTAGGATATGATGAAACAAAGTTAAACACAACTAACTAGTCTAGACCTTAAGAGTGACTACTATCTACCAACTATGTCAACTTAGGTCTTTATCAGTTATTACCATACGATCACGAATTGTACGAATTTATTTTCAAGTCCGCCTACTATTATTGAAGCAGGCTTATCTCCGGGACCAGAACATTGAACAAGATCATGAATCTCTGCCTTTCAAAAAAAGCGTTAGTCTGATAATGTTTTGTCTTTACCCATACCCATCCATCTAAGAATTGCTCGAACACGAATTCAATTCGTAAATGGAGGGATAGCAGATACATTGACGTATGATGCGTGGAGACTTATTTATATATATATAGCCGCCAACCATATGTGGTTTTTATTTCATTAAAATATATTATAACAAGGTGTGTAACTGTGAAAGACGTGTAATGTGAGTGAGTATAGTTACCGTGGTGTCTGGCACGAGGCGCTCCATGCGGATCTCGACGAGGCTCTTGTCGTAGTTGAGCACGCGCTCGTCGTTGTGGTACCAGAAGATGTAGGCGGGCTCCTCGAGCGCGGCCGTGATCACGCACTTGAGGCTCACCGTCGTGCCCGCCTTCACGTAGATGTCCGACTCGCCCACTATCTCGATCTTTGGCACTGCGACACCACACAAGCAACGACTCGATTACAAAAAGTGACCGAGATATTCAAATTGGGGCTTATATAGAGGCCCTATTGATATTATCAATATATGCTTGGGATTTTCATGAAATATATAGATCCATCTTCAACACATAAGACCAGTTATTATTTAGATAATATTGTATGAGAAATAATTTAAAACAAAGTATCAGTTCCGATCAAGTTCAGAATGACCAATTCCCAAAATGTACCCCAAAAGAAAACCTGTCTATTTCTAAAATATTACGATAAATAAAAATAAATTATGAAAACTGAATAGCTTTCACATGGTTATGAAAAAAAAACCTCAAACCTACTGGGCTCCTTACAGATTTTTAGAACATGGGACATTTTGGGAATTGGACATTCTGAACCTGAACTTCAGTTAATAACTTCGATCAAGTTCAGAATGATCAAGTTGAGATCATAGCTGAGACTTAATTAGGCATATCATACCATCTAGTCAATTTAATGAACGAGTCACGACCTTATCTTTTCTTTATACACTAGTATGGGAATATCTAAAATTATTTAGATAACTCAAAGTTCAGCAAAGGAAAATAATCTGGAAAAAGTATTGTAGTGGTCCCATTCGCAAAATAGCGCATGTTAAAATGTTTAGGATTCCAACAATGACAAGTTACTGAGTCAACAATATAAGAATTTCATATAGATCTATCAGACGGTTCACTGTAAAGAAGCATAAAAAATTTAAGCATAAAATAAGTTAGCATAATGTAATTACTACTAATTCTAATTTCGCATAATACAAATAAGCACAACAGTTTTTAGCATAAAATTTTTAGCATAAATGCAATAAGCATAAACATGATTAAGCATAAAATAATTAACCATAAATTTAAAAAGGCATAATGGAGTTTTACCATAACGAAAATAGGCATAATCGTTTTACGCAGCAAAATAACTCCTAAGTTAATAGACCCCATAATTGCATTCATGTAAGGTCATTAAAAAGCGGCTTACGGGTGGCCCAACTTTTACTCTATATAATATAGGAAATACTGGTTACTTACTTACTTTTTTTATTATGCCTATTACGATAAAATACAGTTATGTGACTTTCCATTATGCTTAAAAAAAATGTGCCAAAAAAAATTATGCATAAATGCATTATGCCAAATAATAATTATGCCACAGTACATATTATGCTAAAACCAAATTCGGCCAAATTAATATTATGCTAAATAAATTATGCCAATCCATTTTAGGACAAAACACATTATGCCAATGAATGGGATCCCCTATCCGACGTAGTGTCGTGTAAGGCTCCACACTCACCGACGACGTTGAGCTGCACGAAGTGGCTCATCTTGGGCTCGGTGCCCACCTGGCACTCGTACACGCCCGCGTCGCGCGCCTGCACGTACTTCACCTGCAACAGACACCGCACGGGACTCACTCGCACGGAACACACAGCACACGCAACCCACATCACACGCCACCCACATCACACGCCACCACGTCTTATCAATACTTTATTTCAAGGTGTGCCAAGACGAATATAATTAGTTTTTTGTGAAAAAATACACAAACCAATAAAAATATCATGTTGATACACACAAATGTGTGGGAATCAAGTCTAAAACTTCGGAAATTTAGTAAATTCATATAAATTTGTGTTCTGTGTGCCAGTACTTCTTACAACATAAATATGCATCTGAATTTGCAGTCGAGTCACTGAGGTAGGCGCCACTCTGCGACCGCTTTATCCTTTATTTCAATAAGTGAATATTCCCTGATGGTATATGACATATCTGATAATTTTCTATGAGGAATGTACTCTTATAAATAACAACGTTAAATAAACGTTGATTTCATTCGTGTATCATCGCCAGACACGCCCTCTGTCAGTCGATGCTCAATAATGATCGATGCCGCCTATACCATGTGCGCTGGTTTCCTCTACTTTCACAATAGTGGTACGAAATGGGTATTTATTATTCAACGAGTCACAACTACGAAATTCTGAAAATAACCGATGTACAAAGTATTCCGGAGGTCGATTGTAATTTACTGTAATCCAAAAGTATACAGTATTTTTAGGGAACACATTCAGAAAATCTCAGTTCTCATTACGTAAAAACAACTCTTTTGATGTCGCTCAATCAGACAGAAAATCAAATATTAAGCACATAATGTCGCCCGTTTTTAAAATAGCGGTAACTTTAAAGGTTTTTTTGTTTGTTTTTTAATAATGCCTTCGTGCGGTTAGCACATTGAACCAGTGTCAAGTGAATAAAATATATATTAATCATAAATAAATAATCATAATAAATAAGAATGAGTGGTGATCAAGATGATAAATGGTAAATGAGCTGTCCTGTCCTAAACTCCTTGATTTCTCAGTATAGATGTTGGACAAGACTGAAATCTCACATCGACTTCTTAAGATAATTTGAAAAAAGTGTTTTGCGCATTTTATTTCATTTACCAACACTCACGTACGTTCACAAACACTTAACGCTTAAATGCAACGATATTACACATTAATATTAAAAAAGTCACCAATTTCAGAAAATAAAAAAAAACTGCAGCTTGTCCCTTTTCCGCCAAGAAGTCACTTGATAAGTTTAGGTTTGTTCTAAACGTTTTTTTTCAATTTTCTTATATTATTTTGGTTTGACTGTAGGATTTGAAGTGTTGCAAAGTGGTTGATACATTTTTGACAAAGACTTGAAATTGCACGCAAATTCGTAAAACTTTAACCGTAATTCCGTATTGTTACTATAGCATGGAGTAATCAATCGTTATGAATCAGTTTATTTTTTTACATAATTAATTGATTCAGGAGATATATTGCGGAAATCTATCGGAAGCTAGCGATGGATTGAAAATCGCTTTGCGACAATTTCAGCGCAACTATAAATTCCATAAAAATCGAAAACAATTCAACACACGTGTTGCGCACGTACCAATTCTTTGAATAAGATATCAGACAGCCTCAGAATAACAATATCTTCACGACCAACGCCGAAAGGGTTAAATTTTTTAGGAAATTGTAGTTGCGCGGGAATTGTCGCAAAGATGTTTTAATCCATCACTTGCTTATTTCCTTTATATATTACTTTACTAATTCTCTTGCAAATACTATACAATGAAAATACGAGCCAGGTTTACGAAACCTCAAACGTAATCTATAGGTTGTTGCAATGTTCCCGACACATAATATGCGAATTGCTTCGTACACATAGACGCGAGAACAGTACACAAAGATACGCGAGCGAGATTATAACGTAATCAGTCTAGTGAGGGATTCCTCCACAGAATGTGGATGTGAAGCACATTACTCTTCCACAACAGATAAGGCACTTCGCATTAGAGCAGCTACGATATAATGCATTCAGCGAAGAAGGGATCGTAACTCATATCTGGATAACACCATCACGGAGTCACGGAACGACGAGCAGAAAGAAAAAAATTACCCAAGTTTCCAAATAAAGCTTCTTGTAGAATTTGATACAATAACTTATATTGTTTAACAGTCCCGAAAGTCTTTAACTGTATGGGTTTTATGACCTTACACTATAACTGCCCAGTGAAATTTATCATGTTAACCATAAGGTAATTTAGAAGTCATGGAATGTCTGGTAAATAGCACTGCGGTGTTACAGTGCATAACAAAAAGTTTCATGATCATAATTATTCCTTAATACACGTCACACAGCGCCAAACCAAACAGAACCAAAAATAAGCAGAGATTGTATTAAAAGACGGATAAACACGCTTAATCGATTTGTGTTTTACACAAACACAACACCAATAAAAATAGATAGATATACTCTTTATTGACCAAAATAAGTTAAAACTAAAGATTACAATGAATATTGAAACACAATGAAAAAGCCAATCTAGGCGGTTTTATCGCTAATAGCGATAAATACCAATGTTGATGCACACTATAATTTGGCCAGTGTGGGATTCAAATCTGAGACTTCTGGAAACGAAGTGCAATCATATAAATATGACTTCGGTGTAGGTACGTGATACTTCTAACAATGTAAATGTGCAAATGAATTTCCAGTCGAGTCGCTAAGTAATGTACCAAACCATTGCTCGATCGATATAGTTATGCATTAAATTTGGTAACGCGCCGAAACTATACAGGGCAATGTTACAGAAATATTCCAACGTGCCTACAGTTATCCAAAATAAATGATTGCACATTATCAGATTCTGGCCGTGCCCATAAGTAACGTTTGTTATGGTCCAAAGTTCAATATAAAGTCACCACTATCAATTTCTTAATCGTCGGGTTCATTAGGGTGAATAATCGATGCTTTTCGCAACAAATTTCGAACTCCACGTATAATGTTTGGTTATAGAATTCATTGATTAGTTTCCACACTTCACTTTGTAGGTCATCATAATTATCAGCCCATCAACGTCCCAGTATTGAGCAAGGGCTGCCTCTCAGGTGAGAGGGTCGCACTCCACCACGCGGACCCAGTGCGGATTGGAATGGTATGATGTGTGGCAGTACCTGCAGCGTCCAGGTGTCGGTGGCCTCGACGAGGAAGGCCTGGAAGCGCTCGTCGGCGATGAAGGTGAAGCGGTCCACGGTCAGGATGTGCGCGTCGCGGCGCCGGATCCACGACACGGACTTGTTGCTGAGCTGCCGGACCTGCAATTACAGCAATCACTTCTGAAAATTCATTGTCCTATTTGCAATTTCGAGTTATATGGTAGTGTGCTCTATCTCGTATGCCTATATTTGTGTTCGTGTCTCAGAGTTATTAACAGATTCAGTTATTCAGAGAAATTATGGTTTGCTGCTTCATAATATATATTGTATTTCCATTTTACCCATATTTAACCATATTTGAATTTGACGACCGATATGGTGCGGAGGCGAGTATATCCGCACTCTGCTCCTGAGGTCGTGGGTACGATTCCCACACAGGACAAATCTTTGTGTGCATAAATATGGATATTAGTTCTGGTCTGGGTGATTTCCTATGTGTATGAAGTATGTATTAACAAAAAAATACGTAAATGGTGTCATTGTTAGAAAATATTCATGTTCATTCACATTCATAAAATATTTGCACGACTAAAAACTTTCAAGTTGTGTTGAAGAAAGTGAGTGCGTTTTGAAGTGGCCAGGTCGAGTGGTGCGAGTGGGAGCGTAATGGTACAAGGTTGCAGGAAGAAGTGCTCTACCTTGTAGGGCAGGCAGTTACCTTGCAGGGCAGGTGGTTACCTTGCAGGGCATGTAGTTACCTTGCAGGGCAGGCAGTTACCTTGCAGGGCAGGTAGTTGCCTTGCAGGGCAGGCGGTTACCTTGCAGGGCAGGCAGTTACCTTGCAGGGCAGGTAGTTGCCTTGCAGGGCAGGCGGTTACCTTGCAGGGCAGGCGGTTACCTTGCAGGGCAGGCGGTTACCTTGCAGGGCAGGCGGTTACCTTGCAGGGCAGGCGGTTACCTTGCAGGGCAGGCGGTTACCTTGCAGGGCAGGCGGTTACCTTGCAGGGCAGGCGGTTACCTTGCAGGGCAGGCGGTTACCTTGCAGGGCAGGCGGTTACCTTGCAGGGCAGGCGGTTACCTTGCAGGGCAGGCGGTTACCTTGCAGGGCAGGCGGTTACCTTGCAGGGCAGGCGGTTACCTTGCAGGGCAGGCGGTTACCTTGCAGGGCAGGCGGTTACCTTGCAGGGCAGGCGGTTACCTTGCAGGGCAGGCGGTTACCTTGCAGGGCAGGCGGTTACCTTGCAGGGCAGGCGGTTACCTTGCAGGGCAGGCGGTTACCTTGCAGGGCAGGTAGTTGCCTTGCAGGGCAGGCGGTTACCTTGCAGGGCAGGCAGTTACCTTGCAGGGCAGGTAGTTGCCTTGCAGGGCAGGCGGTTACCTTGCAGGGCAGGCGGTTACCTTGCAGGGCAGGCGGTTACCTTGCAGGGCAGGCGGTTACCTTGCAGGGCAGGCGGTTACCTTGCAGGGCAGGCGGTTACCTTGCAGGGCAGGCGGTTACCTTGCAGGGCAGGCGGTTACCTTGCAGGGCAGGCGGTTACCTTGCAGGGCAGGCGGTTACCTTGCAGGGCAGGCGGTTACCTTGCAGGGCAGGTGGTTACCTTGCAGGGCATGTAGTTACCTTGCAGGGCAGGCAGTTACCTTGCAGGGCAGGTAGTTGCCTTGCAGGGCAGGCGGTTACCTTGCAGGGCAGGCAGTTACCTTGCAGGGCAGGTAGTTGCCTTGCAGGGCAGGCGGTTACCTTGCAGGGCAGGCGGTTACCTTGCAGGGCAGGCGGTTACCTTGCAGGGCAGGCGGTTACCTTGCAGGGCAGGCGGTTACCTTGCAGGGCAGGCGGTTACCTTGCAGGGCAGGCGGTTACCTTGCAGGGCAGGCGGTTACCTTGCAGGGCAGGCGGTTACCTTGCAGGGCAGGTAGTTGCCTTGCAGGGCAGGCGGTTACCTTGCAGGGCAGGCAGTTACCTTGCAGGGCAGGTAGTTGCCTTGCAGGGCAGGCGGTTACCTTGCAGGGCAGGCGGTTACCTTGCAGGGCAGGCGGTTACCTTGCAGGGCAGGCGGTTACCTTGCAGGGCAGGCGGTTACCTTGCAGGGCAGGCGGTTACCTTGCAGGGCAGGCGGTTACCTTGCAGGGCAGGCGGTTACCTTGCAGGGCAGGCGGTTACCTTGCAGGGCAGGCGGTTACCTTGCAGGGCAGGCGGTTACCTTGCAGGGCAGGTGGTTACCTTGCAGGGCATGTAGTTACCTTGCAGGGCAGGCAGTTACCTTGCAGGGCAGGTAGTTGCCTTGCAGGGCAGGCGGTTACCTTGCAGGGCAGGCAGTTACCTTGCAGGGCAGGTAGTTGCCTTGCAGGGCAGGCGGTTACCTTGCAGGGCAGGCGGTTACCTTGCAGGGCAGGCGGTTACCTTGCAGGGCAGGCGGTTACCTTGCAGGGCAGGCGGTTACCTTGCAGGGCAGGCGGTTACCTTGCAGGGCAGGCGGTTACCTTGCAGGGCAGGCGGTTACCTTGCAGGGCAGGCGGTTACCTTGCAGGGCAGGCGGTTACCTTGCAGGGCAGGCGGTTACCTTGCAGGGCAGGTGGTTACCTTGCAGGGCATGTAGTTACCTTGCAGGGCAGGCAGTTACCTTGCAGGGCAGGTAGTTGCCTTGCAGGGCAGGCGGTTACCTTGCAGGGCAGGCAGTTACCTTGCAGGGCAGGTAGTTGCCTTGCAGGGCAGGCGGTTACCTTGCAGGGCAGGCGGTTACCTTGCAGGGCAGGCGGTTACCTTGCAGGGCAGGCGGTTACCTTGCAGGGCAGGCGGTTACCTTGCAGGGCAGGCGGTTACCTTGCAGGGCAGGCGGTTACCTTGCAGGGCAGGCGGTTACCTTGCAGGGCAGGCGGTTACCTTGCAGGGCAGGCGGTTACCTTGCAGGGCAGGTGGTTACCTTGCAGGGCATGTAGTTACCTTGCAGGGCAGGCAGTTACCTTGCAGGGCAGGTAGTTGCCTTGCAGGGCAGGCGGTTACCTTGCAGGGCAGGCAGTTACCTTGCAGGGCAGGTAGTTACCTTGCAGGGCAGGCGGTTACCTTGCAGGGCAGGCGGTTACCTTGCAGGGCAGGCGGTTACCTTGCAGGGCAGGCGGTTACCTTGCAGGGCAGGCGGTTACCTTGCAGGGCAGGCGGTTACCTTGCAGGGCAGGCGGTTACCTTGCAGGGCAGGCGGTTACCTTGCAGGGCAGGTAGGCGTGCGTGCCGAGCTGCGCGGTGATGTTGTTGGGCGCGGCCGGGTCGAAGTAGGGCCCGGTGTAGAGCCCCACGTAGCGCTTGGCCACGCGCGCGCCCGGGCCCGCCTCGCCGCACGACAACACTGCACCACACAGACACACACACATTACATGACACATATTCAACCAGAAGTAACTTCAAATAGACAAGCCAATACACAACAATCAATAAGATACGGAACGGAGAAGAAAACGTTTTCTCTTGCTTTGTCAACAAGTGGGGTCAAAGATAAAACTAAACCAAAGTGTATTACTATAATATTAGTATGGTTCAAATTATAATGGACAAATTTGTATTATTAAAATAGGTGTAAATAAATTTTTAAGACCGTTTTAACGTGGAGGTCGTGGGTTCGATTCGCACGTGTCAGGGAATTATATTATTATACTTAAATAAATTATTAGAATACTACTACTACGAGTCTTTGCCTACATTGAGCTTGAATTCACGTATACTTGACTCCTCATTGAAATAATCAAGAAAAGTACTTTTTAATATAAACTTCATGTTTACTAATTTCTAAAAAGAAATTAGTCTTAATAAGATATTATAAATGGTTTTCAAAAGGATTCCAAGATATTGATGATAATATAATAACATATAATATAAAATATAATATTAAAATATTGTTTGATATTTCAAAACGTTGGTATCGCTATCCTCCTATCTTATTGAGGTAAAAGTTTATGTTCGATTTATTAATAAATGTTTTATGTACCTTCTGTAGGTAAATGTTTGTAATAACTCCTCAAGTGTTTTTAAAAGAGTTTCATCGAACTTGATTAACTGTAGCACAATAATTATCGTAATATTCAATAAAACTAGAAAGTATACTGGTGCTGCCACCTATCGTGAGATATTCTTAAGATGTGATTTGATGTGTATAAAAGGCAGGTTGTAATCGTAAGAAAATGAGTATTGAGGGTCGATTCCAGAACTACGGACTAAGTTAAGTAGATATCAACAGTGTTATATTGTTTTAAGCTGTTCCTGTGTATAGTCATTATGCCGAATAAACTACATACTTATTTGGCATAATGTTATTTTGTTTTAAGGTGTGATGATTGTTGATAATAAATTAAATTATTATCTTTAACAATTATTCCAAGGTTGTACCCTTGTTGTTTCTACGATTAATGTTTAGTTGGTATTATGGACAGATATATGAAATGCTTTGTAATATACAAATGGTTGTACTGATTGTTACACTAGTAAGTGTAGTTCTGACATAGAATGTTTGTACACATGGTTATTAATGTTTGTTTGATTTTATGTGGGTCCATGTGTACTAATCTGTTGGGCTTTATAACTGATGCAATATGATTGATATAAGTTATATATTTTGTTTATCTGCTTTAAGACATAACGTAGGATATATGGCATAACTGTAATTCTGTGTTTACTATTTGATGAAACTAAATAAACGGCTATAATAATAAATATATATTACACTAAATAATAATTCTCAAAAATAAACGGAGTGTAGTTTAAAAATAAAGGAAGTGTTCGAAACACTAATAAAGCTTAATAAATAAAATAGTTCAAACCGTTTTATTGTTTTACTTTTGAATTCCTTTACCTGCTTACAGCACTTTTATAGTGGTTATTGATTCTATTATTTGATATATAGATAACTAGAACCTTAAATCTAACATCGGAAGTGGGAACGACTTGCGCCAATTATTCAATCAAAATTTTATAATGGGTTTCAGCATGGATTTTGAAGAATTTGACATCTACTAGAGGCTATTTGCGATGACTACGCTATACCAGCTCTATTACATCCTGAGGGAACAATCCTGGAACTGGACTGTTGCGACAGCATCAGAAGTAAAGGAATTCTTTTAGAACGGCATCAAGATCGTAGCAAGGGCTGTACCGATTTTGAAGAGGTGGACGACGGAATTCGCGTTGCAACAGGAACGTTATACGAAGACTGTTGCGACAGCATCATACAAGCAAATAGGAATCTTTTGAACGTCTGCAAGGGCTGGTAAGTCCTTACTTAATTCTTAACAGAAGATTTGTGTAAAATAGTTGTTATATGTTGTGGTATTTAATGCAGTAAAATAAGTTTTAAAGAAAAATAAGTACACATATGGAATATTCTTAAGGTTAGTACAAATAAATACGCCTTTAAATTATTTTTGAGAATTTATTATAATTTTTGTTTTTTAAGTAACAATTATTTAATTTCTGGTTTAATTAAAACAAAATCACAAAATTTATAAAAAAAAACCATACAGTTTTCATTAAATATCAAACTATTTTCTGGGTAAATAAAATATCTAATAATTACTATTTCATGCTATAGAACAAAATTCATAACTAAATACTTACACATTTGAAAATAAAACATTAACAATTAAACCTACTAGTATACAAAAATAATAAGATCATTAAATATACAATAATGAAAATAATAATATTATAATTAATGGAGGTAGATATGGCACTAGCCACTGTTGACCGAGACAGTCTTTTAAGAAACTGCCGTCATTGGAGTTAGCGCTAGCCTACGGCTTTTATTGCTATACTATTCGAAACGTATTGACACTCGCATATATTCTCGTTAATTTGGATACGTCGAAGGTAAATATGTTTAATAATGTCGTAGAGGAACATCTAATTACGGCGAAGTTTAAAATGCATAGTTTTAAGTAAAACATTATTGACTGAAAGGGTGTCTTCGTAGAACACTGTTGGATAATTCGCAAATTGCTGAGACACTTTTCTTTCGTGGGCACTTATCCAAGTAGTATTACTCTGTGTATTGAAATTAAATTTATTGAATTTGCAGAATATTGAAATTGCATATTAAAAGTATTTCAACAAATATAAAACGGTTCAATATTAAAAGTCCTCTATAAAACATAAATTTTCGCTTAACAACTTTCAATCGCATTAACGCAAACTGTACTTCTAATCAAATCCTCTAAGAATTAAGATAAGATCAAAAAAAATAAGAAATATAAAGAAAGACGGCAAGTTACATTTATTAACTGCACATAAACGGTACAAGTCAAATTAATTATTAATATTTTAACTCGTATTTGTAAAGTCAAGCTAAGTGGCATAGCTTAATCTTATTTTAGTAAAGTTAAATGTAGGTACTATGTTGCTAACTTAACGTACGTGATGACAAATTTATTAAACTAAAATTATTTTGATAAAAGAACGATAATAATTATGATATTCAAGAAAATAAAAATAAGAGATAACAGAACTTTAGAGTTGTTAAATATGTATTATATAAAAAAAATTTCGAATAAAAAAATTATGAAGTTAAAATTGTCATAAAGTGGTTAAATAAATCTCTTAAACAATGTAAAAACCTCATATAAATTATGTAAGCATGGAGACGTAACCATTTAAGGGAAGGGTAAAGGGCAACTACAATGGGCTAAACCTGGCCGAGAGTTCCGCTAGTCAAAACGTAATTGAATAAATATATTTTCAATATTTATTGGTAATTAGAAATATGTTACATTACTAACTTTTATCATTAATATCCCCCAAAACAAAAAAAAAAATATATTGACTGAATTAATAAAGTGTCATTTATTCACAACAACGTTAATGTTAAGAATCATTATTACTTATAACGTGAATGCCTTTTATTTGAATTACAGTAACATAAAAGTAATGTAGATGGTAAAATTAGATTTTATAATTATAAAAAAGAACTATTATGATAAGTCTAATGTCAGATTGGCCGAGCGGTTTTTGAAAGTCAAAAGATTCTATTAATATAATCTTAAAAATTTAAATTACAATGAATCTTAGCTCCGTTAGAGGAAATTAGTCGAGTACTTGGGTTGTCTACACTATCGGTTGTAGATGAAGTATTCTGAGTTTAAGGCCCCGTAATTTAGTATAAATAAAATATGTAATATATATATGTAATATAAATATGTAATGTAAATATGTAATAATTTAAAGTATAATTAGTAAGGTAGACTTTTCTGAAAATATTTCGTAAATAATTTGAAAATCAATTAAATGTCGTAAAAGTGGTGGTACAATAAATAATCGAAGTACTTGGTAAAAAGATTTTTAATATAATGTAGTATTCAAAATTTAATCAATATTTCTTCTCGTAACGCAAAAATTGTTGAATATTATTAGTTTGAAAATAAAATGTTTATAAACTTCACACTTTAATGACTTTTGTTTCTGCCATAAAGATTTAGAAAAAATGTATAGGGATATCTGCCTGATAATGATTTTATTTGAATGTGGTGCATATTACATTACAGAATTATATTTGTTATTTCCGTATCTTGTCTGGTGGTGACCACGATTTGTTGATAGTTTCCACAGGCAGCGGATTATCGGATCATAATTGTTTTATTGAAAATAAAAAGAAAAAGAAAATAATAATGTGACAAAATTAAAGTTGTGTGAATGTACTTCGAGAGCGAAGTACTGTCAGTATGGCCGTGTTAGAATATTTATGATGTATATAGTAGTTAGATAATAATATAAAAATGGTTTATGGTGACAGAATTTCTTGGAAAATATTGTTACGGATTAAGTAAGTAGTGAAGCAGTTTAAAGTCACGTTGTTGATATATGCTAGTTTCGTTTTGTATAGGCAGTGTTTCCAATGGATAGCAAAATATATGTTTTTTATAAATAATATAAATTGTCTAAATCTTTACATCATTAATTATTTTCTAAAATATAGCTAGAGGTTGAATCAACTTGTAGGTTTTCAATTTTTTTTGAGATATAAAAGTATTTAATGTCGTATAACGGGTCAGTGGTTATAAATTAAAAGAGGAATTATTATTTGGGTACATGGATTATTGATAGACTATTATTTGCTATATGACTGAAATTTGGACAGTATATAATTTTATATTAATATATTTTGAAGCTTATTTATAATTCTGCTTCCTGTTATGTCTTTTGCCAGACGACTGTCGGAAGTTCTAATGTGTAAATGTAAGTTTTTGCTTTCGGTACATCTCTGAAAATATGTAGTTGTTTATTTTTGGATACAATGATATTGAGATGAATACGGGTAATTAAAAGGCAAGTGAAGTCTTTTACAATTGTATGTGACTAAGGGTAACCAAGTGTAAATATAGGTAGTCATTTGAAAAAGGTTACAATGTAATATGACACAATGTGATGTTGAAGTAAATATGATACAAATATATGTATAAAGGATATAGTCTCTTGCTTGTCTTGTTAATCTCACGGTGAGTACCGTAGGAGTTGAACAAATGTATAGTCGCCACAAGCAACAGACAGTTTGTAAAATTGGAAAGTTACTGAAATGAACCGTTGTTACCTGTCCTCTTGATGTAAGATGTAGGCTGGTGGCAATGTTAATGTAATAGTCTTAACTGAAAAATATTTAGT
The DNA here is from genome assembly GCA_949126915.1 of Musotima nitidalis. Lineage (NCBI taxonomy): Eukaryota > Metazoa > Arthropoda > Insecta > Lepidoptera > Crambidae > Musotima > Musotima nitidalis. Next base: position 61,459 of record CASBPN010000002.1, on the reverse strand, counting down.
TTTTTTTGTGTTGTACTTCGGGGACGAAGTACTTGTCAGTATGGCCGTGTCAGGGAATTATATTATTATACTTAAATAAATTATTAGAATACTACTACTACGAGTCTTTGCCTACATTGAGCTTGAATTCACGTATACTTGACTCCTCATTGAAATAATCAAGAAAAGTACTTTTTAATATAAACTTCATGTTTACTAATTTCTAAAAAGAAATTAGTCTTAATAAGATATTATAAATGGTTTTCAAAAGGATTCCAAGATATTGATGATAATATAATAACATATAATATAAAATATAATATTAAAATATTGTTTGATATTTCAAAACGTTGGTATCGCTATCCTCCTATCTTATTGAGGTAAAAGTTTATGTTCGATTTATTAATAAATGTTTTATGTACCTTCTGTAGGTAAATGTTTGTAATAACTCCTCAAGTGTTTTTAAAAGAGTTTCATCGAACTTGATTAACTGTAGCACAATAATTATCGTAATATTCAATAAAACTAGAAAGTATACTGGTGCTGCCACCTATCGTGAGATATTCTTAAGATGTGATTTGATGTGTATAAAAGGCAGGTTGTAATCGTAAGAAAATGAGTATTGAGGGTCGATTCCAGAACTACGGACTAAGTTAAGTAGATATCAACAGTGTTATATTGTTTTAAGCTGTTCCTGTGTATAGTCATTATGCCGAATAAACTACATACTTATTTGGCATAATGTTATTTTGTTTTAAGGTGTGATGATTGTTGATAATAAATTAAATTATTATCTTTAACAATTATTCCAAGGTTGTACCCTTGTTGTTTCTACGATTAATGTTTAGTTGGTATTATGGACAGATATATGAAATGCTTTGTAATATACAAATGGTTGTACTGATTGTTACACTAGTAAGTGTAGTTCTGACATAGAATGTTTGTACACATGGTTATTAATGTTTGTTTGATTTTATGTGGGTCCATGTGTACTAATCTGTTGGGCTTTATAACTGATGCAATATGATTGATATAAGTTATATATTTTGTTTATCTGCTTAAGACATAACGTAGGATATATGGCATAACTGTAATTCTGTGTTTACTATTTGATGAAACTAAATAAACGGCTATAATAATAAATATATATTACACTAAATAATAATTCTCAAAAATAAACGGAGTGTAGTTTAAAAATAAAGGAAGTGTTCGAAACACTAATAAAGCTTAATAAATAAAATAGTTCAAACCGTTTTATTGTTTTACTTTTGAATTCCTTTACCTGCTTACAGCACTTTTATAGTGGTTATTGATTCTATTATTTGATATATAGATAACTAGAACCTTAAATCTAACACACGCAGGACAAATATTTCTTCTGTATGATGTGTATTTTCAAAAATAAATAAGTATGATTTTCCCTAAATTTATATTAAATGATTGGGGCATAATTTAAATTATACTTATCTTTGAACTAAATATTTGGAATGTTAGTAAGATAATTATCATAATGATAAAAGAAAATTCGTTACACAAGAACAAGTGGCGTAAAACGAGCATATGACTTCAATCCGGCTGGAGCGACCTGCCGCCCTCTGGAGTGGACCCCTCATGTAAATTATAAGCAAACTAACGATAAATATATACACTGTCTTTATTAAAAGCGTTAGGCTTCGTGAGTGCCGCTTCTGGATAATTTTAATATCCAATGAATTTATTTGTCATTTAAATTCCCATTGTCCGGCTATTTTGTCTCATGTCTTCGTCGCTTATAATATTTGCGCTTAAGGCATTTCATAGTACGCGGAGCGTTTCAGGTTGGCATGACGTTTTTATATTAAAATAACATCGAGGACTGAACATAATAAACGATAATCTGTTTAATTAATACTAAGAGACCACAAAGATCCGTTTGTTGTTAAACAAATTCACGTAGAATTGATTCAGTTATATACATATCATATTTACAACATAAGCATATAAGCTTTTTTAGCTAAAATAAACTACTTAGAGAAGACCAGACCACATCAAATAGCACCTGGAGCCTCATCACTCGTTGTCAAATAGTTCAGCAGTCACGTTACAAATTGCTGGATTTAGAAATGTCAATGATTTTTCCAAGATTTATATCGGCGTCTTAGAGCATGTAGTAAGATATTCTTAAATATTCCACGTTTCATTTCCACAGGGGCTGGGCGGGGAGAGACGGCGGCGTCATTTAATATCACTTGCGTTTGCTTAAAGTATGATCTCCTTGATGCGCCGAGGGGCGACGTCGGCCGATGTCGGGCGATGGCGGCCGACGGCGGGTGCCGGCACAAATCCTCGGCTCCACTTTAAACTGGGAAAGCAATAAGGTCTTGCAACAAAACATGAATTGAAAACTCTTCGTTAACTTTGCCCAGCTCGGGTAGTTTAAGAGGCCGGTCTCAGTTTTTGTGCTCAGGTGTTGAATAATTATGGTTTGTGTTTTGAGGGATTTTGTCTCTCGTGAAATCAAAAATGTTGACGTTTTATTGACTGAATTGGCTTTTCATATGTCTCATTTGGAAACAGCTGCCCTTTAATACATGGGTATGTAAAACAAAATACTAGGTATCATTTACATATGTGTGTAAATAAATTATTTGACACGCTATATAGGCCGCACATAGGAATAGAATTCAAAATTGTATTTTGACGATCTCCTACACTGTAAACAATAAGAGTAAGATAAACGCCGAGGATTTTATTTTCCATACAAAAATGAAGTGACGACGCACACAAGTCAACAAATCGTGTTTGTGTAAATAGTAATAGCGCGTGGGGAACAGCTACACTGGGCCGCGGTTGTAGGCTCGTTTTTCGACTCAATAGAAACTAGGTTTATGTCGCACCACGTAATACACCGCCGGCCTCCGCGAGAGCCGCGCCGACCCGCCACCGCCCGGCACTCCGGCACCCCGGCACTCCGGTACTGCGGCACTCCCGGCGCCCCAGATATGGCTTAAAGTTGTATCATAACCTTGTTGTAAATCCGATGGGTAGTCTTTTAGGTGACCGTTATTTAAAGCTTGCGTTGACGCTTTTAACTCGAGCAGACGCGTTTTAAATATTTTACCGTAACTAGGTAAAGTATAGAATGATAAATTTTCAGCCGCTACACGATACACTACAGTGCTTATTGGGGTACCCCGCGACATACTATTATCCAACGAAACTAGTGCATACTCTAGAACAGTAGTACACTGGAAATACATGTAGATAAGAATAATTTTAAGCCCGGCGTTAAATGTAGTTTTAATGTTATAGAGCCAAAGGCAGCTCGCGTTCGCGCAAGGTGTGGAAAAACTATACGCAGGTCAGATTATCGTAATTTCACTAGTGAAAAAAAATTTGTCGCTTTGTTCTTAAAATTATGGTTGTGTCATCTGAGCGGGGAGCTGGCTTTTGAGGTAACAGATCCAAGACTCGGGCTAGGGGCGGAGGCACGGGCGGAGCGGGCGGCGGCACAGGCTGAGCGGGTGGCGGCACGGGCGGAGCGGGTGGCGGCACGGGCGGAGCGGGCGGCGGCGCGACGGGCACGCCTGGCAGCGCGCCAACTCGGGCGGCCGTGTCGGGGCCTCTCATATTTATACAGCCTGTTTATCCCGACTCGTTTGTTGTGAAAGTGAGTTGTGTGGGGAGCGGCGCGCGGCCATCAGCCGATGTCAGCTCCATACATCCTCGCTGTTGGTTTACGTGCTGCGGTTTTTTGTTTAATTTTATGACATGTTAAATGACGGCACACGTGGAATAATATGGTTAGCTGTTTTGCAGTTAGGCGACCGAATTGGCTCGCGGGTTTGAATTTTGTGAATCGGTATCATTAGTTCATTCGGTATCAGAACAATAATTAAATATGCACATGAAATTATTGTGGTGTGGACAAAAGCTTGCTTTAAAGCCTCATGTCGTTATAACAAAAGGACTGAAAGAACAATCAGTAAATTCTACTATTAATATTTAAATTATACTCTTTGAAGACTGCTATGGTGATTGCGAAAGTTTAAGAACTATCCAGAGTCCATTTTTAATAATGCCCTTTTAGCTATTAAAGGTAGTGTAGAAGGGATTATTTCCCAACCGCAATAATTGCATAGCAGTGAATATGTCCGAGAACAACATGTCATTTATATGCAAAAGAAAAATAATGTAAGAGCACAGAGCCCTGCCACACTTCGGCATTGACCTTGTGAAACGCGGAGTAACTGCCCTCACACAGGACATGAATCGCCTCGATAGATCTTCTGCTCATAAAGGAGAGGTGGTTGGCTCCATTAGGTCCTGGAGTAGATAACCACCAGCTGTGGGCGTGTGTATAATATTTTATGCTGAAGGAGAAGGAGTTATCTGGAATTTTTTTTGTATAAATTTAACTTATTTATATATTAAGTCACGTCCGATAATTCGTTAAGTTCACCGCTCAACACAACGGAACTGACAACGAAAAGTAACAGTTTCAGTTAATTTGAAAAAAGTTGCTCTGTCTCCTGAATGTGTGGAGCGACACTGGCGGGCTTGTGGTCGGCGCACTCGTGTCTGGAGCGAGACGTCGACCGCCGCCGCAAGCCACCGCAAGTGTTATTGGACTTTTACTGCGTTCAACTGGTCACTTACTACCCTTATGTTTAAGAGAGTCTATCGCCATCGAGTCTTAAAATTGTCTTATGAGACTAGTTGTAAGCTAAGTTTGAACTGGTTTTGGATTTCAAAAGAATTATAATCTAGCTCGGATAGCCAGCGTTCGGGAGACTGCTCAAAAATTCTTGTTTGCAATACCTCAGTGTCATAGGACGAAGTTCTTCTACCAGTATGTGGCGGCGGTCCGCTTGCGGTTGTAAGCCGCCGCTCGCCAGTCGTACAGCAAGTACAAGATACAGCGATCTATGGATCTATCTATATAGATCCATAGGTCGCTGGTTCATATCCGGCTCGAAGGACCACAATGTACGTTGTGCAGCTTAGTTGACCACGTAACACCGAACAGAACGATAGTTGTAGAGTTAGGACAGTTATTGACGTACTAAATTGCATAAGGTATAAAGTAAATAAGTAAGTGTGCGCTTGCGCCTAAATGTAGGTCGCTGCGTAAGCAAAAGTATGTACAGTGGCTTACCCTGTGGGTTTGCCCGTACAATCAGTGTGTTGTCAGGCACGTGATGCCATCTGTGCTTGCCTGTAGGCCACAAAAAAGTCAGCCTGCAATATAGTCTGTATTGTTCGAAGTGTCCTTTCGCCACAGGAATAAAAATTGAAGACCTGGAGAGACCGATATAGCAAGATGGATTTGCAAAAGCGGCAATGGGCGAGGGGTTTAGCTCGGAGGACTAAGGACTCATAAGGCGTTAAGGATTATCAATTGCGACCCAGCAAACGTAGTGGGAGACGGCCCTCCACCAGATAGACCACCGATCTGGTTAAGGATCAATCTAACTGGAAAACAAATGGGAAGTCCTATGTTCAGCAGTACACTTCGTATGGCTGAGATGATGATGTGAGTCGCAACGAGGGGACTGAAAAGCGGAGACTGCTGGCTGCGAGTATCGATGGTCCCCATATTGAAAATATGCAGGAATAAGAAGAGTTACCGATTCCCAAGTGAATGGTGGCGCCGGGCCGCGGACACATTTCCATATAGCAATAGTGGCGCGATTTATGCGTCATTAATATCAGCTGCCGCAGGACGCGGTAAATAAAGCAACTTCGCGTCACGTCCACGAAGATATTGTGATGGAAATTTAACGTTGTGCGCCGGTTTTTGTGCAGCAAAAAGCGCTAAATATTGTTCCACGTACAATCGCTTTTCATTTCCCTCACATGAATAATTGAAATTGGAGAGCAGTTTAAAATGCACTGCACGTGTATATTATGCATTTATTTACACTTACAGGGACGCGGAACGCCTGCGAGCATCGCCATTACACCATCACTCACACATTCACAGGCGAGCTGACGAGCCTCAGAGCGGGCGCGATTACTGCTACTTAATTAGTCAAGCAGCGAGCTATTTCAAGTTCAATATCAACTATTACAACTTGGGTGCCAGAGCTAATCGAAAATCTACACACAACTAACAAGATTAGCGACAATCCATATAATATAGTCAGTTTTTAATGAGCTAACAATAGACTTCAAGCATAATCTTAGAAAAGTTTATTGTAACACATTCTGTTCTGATATGAAATGATTAAGGCTAGGTATTCCTGCTGAAGCCGAGCTTTTGAGTTTTTTAAAACCATTTGAGACATAGAAAATAGTGTTTTAAATTCTGAAAAAAAGATATGTATTAGTTTAAGATCTAGTCTAGTCAAAGTCGCATTCAGATACAAGATCTAATAAAATTCACTCGATGTAAAAAAATCCTGAAGTAGCCCCTTTTTTGTAATGTTTTTTCAGTATTATGACTAAACTACTCATATTTTACATAAAATTTTTGTACTCAAATAAAGCCTCTATATATTTATAGACAAATTCGCAGAGATTGACTTGATAAAATGATTTTCTTAATTACTATGATTTAATATCTACTAAATAGTCGAGCGCGGCGGCTAAACAGGCCCGATCAGTCGCGCGCTGGCGCTTACGGACGATGGACCTGTGTCAGTGTTTTCCGCGACGATTACATAACTGCGCGTGCACCAAATAATACGTTTTTGACGAATTTATAAAATTGTTGCAAGTTATTCATTATGGGCAATAAACAAAGCATGCGGAAAAAGTCGAATGCACTCCAATGATATGCGAAGTAAGTAAATATTTTTATAATTTAGTCTTTATTATATTTAAATTATTAATATATATTATATAATATTTTATATTTGTTATAGATTTAATTGTCTTTCAATTTCTGATTGGTAATTTATGAAAATAGCATGTCTAAAATTACGGTCATAGTGCCATAGTATAAGAATATCAGTATAACTACTGAAGGTAGCTAAGATTTAAATCATTTATTGTCTATATCGATATCTCTGCCTGCCGTTTGCAAACGAAAAATAAATAGATATGAGTGAATAATTACTATTCACTCATATCTGTAAGTACTCAAGTACTCTATTTACTCTTTATTGTAGGTCAATGATGCAAAATGCAGTCTAAAAAACTGTCATGGACACTGACGCAGTATTAAATCTCATACCTGGGAATACAACTGAAAACAGGTAAGTGATTCTACTTACCATAGATCGGAATAGGTAGTTAGTACCTTTTTACGTTCTTGAGGTGAAGCTGCTTAATTTTTTTTATTAAATTAGTCTTTATGATATAAAATTAAACACTGTACAATAACTGGTTTGTTCCCAACTTGGCACCTTCCTATCTCGGCAAACAAAAATTTATGCCCAAAAAAACTTCCCGCCTTGAAATCTGTTATAAATCATTATTAGAAACTTATAGTAGTCGAGAAAATGGAATCTCAGTACGTGGCCAAAAGCATAATAATGAATGCACTTAGAAACGGTTTGGCGCATAGACCACGGCGCGTCATCGCAAATTGCTTTTATCTTGCTCATTCTTTTACTAATTTTAATTGGTACATTTTTACGAATTTTGTAACACCGACAATAAACCTGCATAGTGAATTAGTATTTAGAGCAGTACTGTTTTCTATTAAGGTTAAAATAATAATAAAAAAATGCCAGTTGCAATAGTAATCAACACAAATATTTGTAATTAAAACTCTTTGAAGAAACTCTGGGGACCGGGCTATATAATATCGTTCGAGGAATCCTTATAAAACCAAACAAATATGAACAGAAGTGTACTTTTGATGTATGACATTCTAAATGATTTATTATAGAGTGCCAAGATGAAAGTTTATCGCAGGTAAGGTGCCGAGTTGGGAATAAACCTAATAACTAACATGCGGTTAATTTTCAGGCACACGGATATTGCAACAGGTAGTAACATGGCTGACGTCTCCAACAACTCTTTTATTAGATTGGACCCTGTCGATCCTCAACAAACTGGAACTTTTACGTAATTATTATAGTTTGTATAATAACATTTATCTTTATAAGTTTATATCTATTTTTGAGTCTATTAACTTGACAAAAAAACTAAACTCATCTTGTCACCTCTAAGATAATCTATGGTTGACTAGAAAATATTCCTAAATGAAATAAGTCACATATTTTACATTTTATAACATTATAATGTAAATTTGATGCAATAAAGAGCTTAGAAACTAAAAAAACTCAGGCTATACTATATACCTCCCAACAAAGTATAATAATACTTAATCTAAAAGAAATAAAACTTAGCATATACGTTCACTGTTTCAGAGATACTGAAGAGCCCGAAAATCCGCTGATCTTAGAAAATGAACTCAAAAAAGATGAATTTCAACCTGTTTCGGGGCGGCGAGTTGTTGATATAAATTATATTTTACAGAAGTTACAAGAAAAAGCTTGTCACAATGGTCTATTTAACTGCACACTAGGTAACTTCCGTTTGATTAGTGAAACACGACGAGGACTTTTATCGGTATATCGTTTTGAGTGCAAGATGTGCAAACAAATATGCTTGATTAATTCTGAAGACCAAAACGACAAAGAACAAGTGAATCTAAATATAGCCGCCACTACTGGAATAGTAGCTTCAGACATCGGCTTTTCTCAATTTGAAGAATTATGTTCAGCTATGGATATTCCGGTGTTCAGTTCAAAATACTATTTAAAATTAGTAGATTAAGTGTTTGAAAAATGGACAACGTCGGCAACTGCTTCCATGGAAGCTACAGCTCAAATGGAAAAGGATATCGCTCTCGCAGATGGTGGAATTAAGAACGGCTTCCCTGTGATTGATGCTTATGTTGACGGCACATGATCTGCTAGATCTTACGGCACAAACTTTAAAGCATCATCACGCACAGCAGCCATAATCGGCGGAAGATCAAGCCAAGTCCTTTTCATTGGGATAAAAAATAAATATTGTTTAGTATGCGCTAGAGCTGAGCATAAAATACATCTTCAAAAGAGCACAAATGCTTAAAAAATTATGAAGGTTTGTCAAGCGCCATAGAAACTGAATATATATATGCGAATGATAGGAGACGGAGATGCATCCACTTACGCTGAAATTCTCAAAGCAAGACCGTATGAGAACGAAAATGTTACTGTTGAAAAAATTTAATGCCGAAATCACATACTGCGTAACTTCTGCAAAAAACTACATAGTTTGACTACAGAAACAAAATATGCTCTAGCGCACCGTAAAATGCTTACTAATGTCAAAATTTTAACGATGCGGAAATCAACTGTACAATGTATAAGACATCACAAAGCCTCTGAAAGCCCTCGCAATGTAGCAATATCAAGTCTTCACAATGATATTATTAATTGTGTAGCACATGCTTTCGGTGACCATAGAAAGTGCCAAGAATATTATTGTACTAAAGATAAAAATTACAGCGAAAAGCTCAAAAAGATCCAAAATTCAACATTCATATTACATATTCAATGTTGCTGCAAAATCACGCAGTCTAGTCATAGATGTTGACACAAACACTTTAGAGTGTACAGTCCATAGCTTTATTACCTCCTGAGCCACAAATTGGAAATATTGATTATGTTCAGTCCACAGCGTTGTTATCTCCTGAGCCACAATCAGATGTGCAACCGGATTCAAGCACACGAGAAATAAATTTAAAGAATTTTGATAATATGCATAATAATATTTTATGTCTGTATTTAATAACTATGTAAATTTGTTTTATTTGATACCCTTCCTTCTTATCCTTTATATTTTTGAAATACATAACCCAAATATACAAGGTAAATACAAATAGAGAGGAAGATTAAAAATTCTGTAACCTTTAAGAGGTACAAATCTGAGTGGGTATTTGAATTTAATTGGTTACTTCATTTATTTGCGAATCTCTATACTGTGTCTCTGACGGGGTCACAGTTACAAATATGTACGTTATTATAAATAAATGAGTAAACTATAAAAATAACATATAAGTATATGCCATAATCCTACTGTATAAACTTTGACTATGGCTCAAGCGCATGCTTGGCCGGGAGGGGTCACGTGGTCTCGCGCGCGTCGTGTTTGCTTACGTTACGCTAGTATTTAGCAAGGGCGAGAAGGACTTTTTTGCCTACAGCGCTCGGAATACCTCGCCTTAAGCACTTTTAAGCTATTGCATAGCTTCTATCGCGGGCCTTGAACGTGGGGACCGAATCCGGAAATTCCGTAACTAAAAAAAAACCTAACACTCCGACCGGCACAGCGGTGATACTTTTTAGTTTTTCCATCTATCGATAAATAGCTATATAGATAATATTAAAAGTTTTAATGACTTTTTGAAATATCACGCTTGTCTCTTTAGTTCAGCAACCCGCCTTTAGGTGGCATTGGTTGTATCGGGTGACTAAATTTTTTTTTTATCGATCACCATGCTCAAAAAAAAACTGCATAAATTAAATAAATAAACAATTATAATTGCATAAGTTGATGAAAAATGCTATACAATAGATTAACCGCGGCAGTCTCCACACGTCTTTTTAAATACTTATTAATCAATGTAATAAGGCCACTGCAGCTTGTTTACAGATTTGATCTGTGCAATGGCGGCGCCCCTCACTACCGCTGTAATCACCAATTTGTTAACGAGATTATCGAGCTTTAACGAGTGCTTTAATTACTTATTGAACATATACATGTGGTGCACACATAAAGTAGGCTCCATGTATCCTGTAGAGGCGCTCGTTCAAGCCACCACGCAGAGGTTAATAATTGTGTTATTCAATCGGCGTAAGAAACTTCGCGCATTGAAAAATGGAGGGCGGCTGCATCTGTTAGTGTAATGATAATTTTTATTTTAGGGAACGTATTTAACGCAATATAGTGAATCAGTTCGAAGGGTAATTGATAATGACCTATCAATTGTCTGGGGGTGATAATATCGAGACAGTGCCTATAGATATTTTCCTGACACTAAAAAAATGGCAGGTGAAGCGAGCCTTAATCAGTGTCATCCACTTTTAAAACGAGTAAAGATGATTTAACAGCTCTTGCTTTTGGAGCCACAATGACGTATAAGAATAAAAAAAGAAGGTGAAGTAGCCTTTGGCCCTGAGTGCTACATGCTAGAATGCTACAGCACTGGCCTCGCTCTAGCGCTGCGTCTCTGCGTGGACAGTGCGCGGCCGCTGCGCTGTTATTGCTGTCGTTTGATTATCTACAATTACCGGCCCGAATGGCTAATGGGCAGTCGGCCGCGCGCTCGATACTGTTGTGTTTTGCATATTGTTTTTTTAATACACATTAATATTCAATGTGCCGACGGGCAGGCCAGTGCCGCCGCGCCAAGCAGAAACGTCCAGTCTTCTTGTTATGGGGGAAATGATAAAATGAGGAACGAATTTATCTAATAAGGGTACTGTGTGTTGCATCCAGAGCTGTTTATAAATGTGATATTGGAAAAGCTTTTTGAATGTTATATATGATTTTAATAGAAAACTTTAAGCAAGTAATGCTCAGCTATTTTAATACGTCGTTTATACTTCTTCTTCATCATCGTCTGACGTGCACGACATCAAGCCCGTTTCCATCATATTTCTAAAGTAAATACAACATTCAATGTAATGTTGCAATGCGTGGAGCAAACACATTCTGGAATATTTGTGTTAATTCCCCCGCACAAAGCATTACTTTGTAATGAAATATTATTAATGTGACAAAGTAAATAAAGATAGCTAGATTGTCGGTTCCTGGAGGAGGCAGCGGGTGTGTGGTGGACGGGGGGGGGATGGGTTCCCGAGGAGACCAGCGGTAATCAATCAGGAGCGTGGAGCTGGCGCGTCGCCAGCTGTGCCGCGGCACGCTGCCATCCGCGACCTTAACTCCAGGCATTAAGGGCGGCCCCGCGGCGGCGGCCACGCTCGCCGTGCGGCTGGTGGTCCGGCTCGGTGTTCACTCCGCTCGTGATCAATCATCATAAAGTAGGTATTTATTTACCCCTTACGCCGCCGCAGCCGCCGCGACCCGCCGCGGCCCGGGCTGAGGGCAGAGCCACTGAAATATCGTCAAGATGCTCTAACACGATTGCAGCAGGCATTTACAACTGACCGCATCATTTCCATCGTTATCTTCCGACAGTTTTGGGAATATACATATTTCCATAAGATAGTTTAAAGTATGGGACGTTGGAAGCACATTAAAACGAGGGCCAATCATGCTCTGAACTTGCTTATCCGATGCACTGTAAGATGGTCAGGCAAATTATAATGTTGACTCTGTGAGGTTGTATCCGACAGCCGTTGCTGAATCACTAGAACCAAGTTTGTCTACATTTCTGCAGAAACTGCGGGATCAAATGAGTTTGGTTTAAATTTAATTTAAAAGCCGGCGAATACTATTAGCTTCCATATACTCTTATCATCGAATTATAGTTTCTTAATATAAAATATATCTAGCAAAAAGCTATTTTTCCAAATCATAGTTGAACCAAAATAAAATATCTATACAAAACCAAAGCATTTATCCTAAGCACACATAAGTCATCAACCGTTTATGAAAGTGTAATAAGGAAATTTATACGTGCCCCAAAATAATAGATTCATATACGAAATTAATGACGCTAACTGCCTTAACGCTGAAATTAGAGTTGAGGCAGTTAGCAAGGGGGGGGTCGGAGCTTAGGGGCGTTTAGTTTGAATTATACAGGCCACCGGCGTCTAGCAGTCGCCACCCGGCGAGCCGAACGAGACGACTGAGCCGATCAAGCCGCGGGGAACGCTGTATAATAGAAGCCAGGGCGTGCTACTAGTGTGGAGTGTAGTAGGAGCCGGCAGCTGCGTCTCAGGCAGCGCATCGACCAACTGGAGCCCCGAGCAAGGAATAATAGCCTAAACTCAAATCATCAACAGCAGCGGGCGGACCGTATTCGGGAAAGGGCAGTATTACGTATGGCAGCGTAGCCTCACAACTGGCGCACCAGACGACGTATACGTTTGGGCGCGCTCACATACAAACCATCATTCGGTGCGTATGTACGAAGATATCGTATTTCTTAGTTTGCACTGTGGTTGCGGCGAGTGGGTCGGGCGGCCGCGGCACTGCCCGATACTATATTAACAAGGGTTTGGTTATAAATACAACCCGACCGGTACGAGCTGAGATGTAACGTGGGTTGTTACCTATCTTCGAAGAGGTCGGTTTGTTATCTATTCTTGTATTTAGTAATATGACTTTGATTGACTACAACAGATCTGTTGAGGTTATAACTTCGGGGTCCTGCTTTCGCTAATTGATCATTTTGCAAATTAGTTACTTTTCCAAATGATCAACACCAAAATTTAAATATAATTGTTTAACATAATCTACATTTAGCAACTGAGTTATCAGACAAAATTACTAATGGTCTAAGAACGTTTGATAAAATGCCTATTAATCTGTTAAATATAATGACAATCAGCGCGAAACCTATCGATGATAGGGTTGACGTAATGTTTTTTTTGTTGTCCATCAAAAAAGTCTTAGTTTTGAACTGTTATGGTTGTATACTGTAACAACATATTTTAGAGAAATGCTTGATTTGCGAAACATATTATTTGGTGACATGAAATAAGGTCAATAGACATTTTGATATTGAACACATTCAGCAGGTGCAGTGTTTGGTAATGGATCATTTGCGAAGTGACTTTTTGAGAAATGATATTTTTGTCAAATGTCTCGTTTGCCAATGAATGAATGAACGTTGTTTTGGCGAATGACCGTTTGTCAATATTTTTTGGTCAAATATTAGTAATCTGATAACTTTGCTTTTGAAATATTTTTCATAATTTCGTTTAACTATATTGATTGTTTGTAAAATAAAAAAATATGAAGGAAAATAGAATTCATTATATGAAGCACATAGATTAATATATTAATCCTTATATATTAATCCTTTATTGCACATAAAAAAATAATTAAATTACAAAAATAGTATTTAAACACAAAAGTTATCTCTAGGAGAGATCTCTACCAGTCAACCCTAACAGTTGTAAATTAGGTTAAGTACGGGATTAAATTTAGTTACAGATTACAATTTGTTATATAATTATTTCATTTTGTAATAATGTACTGTCATTAAAAGTTCGGCATATTGTCAGTGGTGACAATATAATATTATGTCGCACTCGCAGTGTACACTACAATGTCATTTTACAACATAGTAGGCAAGTGCCGTAGCTATTTTCCGAACACAGTAGCACAGCTACGAGAATCGTAGTCTTGCTACGAATGTCGTAATCTGGCTACGAGATATATAGTCTTATTGCGAATGTGACTACTGCAAGTACTAGTAAAATTGACACTAAATTAATAAAATATATAAGAGGGACTGATACAACAAGATTTAGCTCATTGAAAGTTGCTTCTCACAAACTTGCCTCTCATTACGAATTCTACATACAGTCAAGCCTGTTTCTCTGAAGGTGCAGGCAGAGGCATATTATACGTCCACACTTCGCCATTTTTAGGTCCCTCGTTGGAGGCGATCTTATTGCCGCTTACTGAGACTTTGTATGTTTGCCAATTATAGCTGTGTTTAAAGGGATAAAGTAGTGACCTATGTAAGTAGGGACTAGGCTAGTATTGCATTGTCCAGTGGCGGTGGCAGACCAGCTCGTCGATGATGGATGGCCGCGCGATCCGGGCGCTCGTTATATTCTCATTAAAGGCGCTGAGCTCGGAATTAATGACGCGGCGCCGCGGGCAGCAATTATTCGCTTCTTTGGAGATACTCATTGGCTGCAATCTTTACGATGTATTTATTGTTGGTCGGAGACAATGCGTAAAGACATTATAAAACCGGAAGCATTCGATAAATTTAATACTAATGTTGGTGAACTCGTGCCCATTACGATTCAGAATAAATTTTTATGCGCGTGTTTACATTTGTTGTAGAATGGAGCAAGGGAAATGAAAAATTGACTAATAAATGTAACTCAAGTACATAATGCAAACTTGTAATATAATTTAATGAGTATTTTCTAATGATTATCGAGGCAGGTACTTACTTGTATTTGCTACATATATTTCTAAACAACTTCACAAACACTTCTGAAAATGTTGTCCCAAAAGTTTCCCCATTTCATTTCCCCTGGATCGCCTCGGGTGTGGCTGCCGTGCACAGAGTGCGATTAGTGACTTGTTCTGCACTGCAGATTATAAATCATCCTCTTACAATCCCACCAATTATTTAGTTCCAAGATTAGTGTATCATCGAGAACTATGGATACACACCAACCAGATACATCCAGACCAGAAGAAATATTCATGATCATGCACACAAAGAATTGTCCTGTGTGGGAATCGAGGGCAACCTCAGGAGCGGAGTCCAGGTACTTTTTGACTGAATCTGGCAATAGTTAGAACTAAAGCTGACCTCATCGCCATATCGGTCGTCTGATGAATATTACAATTGGGAGTGTAATGTGTGCATTGCGGAGCGGGGGCAGGCCCCAGTCTGTCTGTCTGTCTGGCTAGCGCCCGCGGGGCGATGAATGTGCGTCCGGGGCGCTCTTATTTGCATCAGACGCTGCAAAAACTAGTCTAGCCACCAGCCGACAGCCGGGATACAACACGTCTTTACTTATCAACTGCAATATCGTTTAATTTACTCTCCTTGTGAAGAGACCTAGCGCGCAGCTGCTTTTAAGAGAAAAGCTTTTCATTATATCAAATAAAATTCATTTTTTAAACAGATGAAAAAACTCGCAGTTGCCCCTCGTGGCTTACAGTTTCTGATGTCACACACATTTATCCGGAAATATAAGGTCGCCTATGTACAACGCCAAGGGTTACAAACATAAAATAACATACATACACATAAATTTTACATTTCATAAGCAATTTCAATTCATACTTATTCAAGAAGTAAATATGAAACAAAAGCGGCGGCCATTAGCCACAAACGACGGAGTAAGCTGCTCGAGGCAGGCGCGGCCGGGTTCAGTTCCATACATCGTGTGGCTAACATATAGTAATGGTTTTGGAGGGAACGTGCGGCGCAGGCAAGTGCCGCGCTCCACGATAAATTAGCAGAGAAATGAACACGGCCTTGGAAAGGTCTCGGGCGGTCTCGGATGGTACCAGAAGGTCTGCAACACAAAAGCGGCCACTAATGTCGAGGATTCATATCCGGCGTGTTTGTTCAACCTTGCATCTGCTGTGGCTCGCCAATATATATTATACTCTTATAATTTCGGTACACACTGGCAATCGCATATTTTTTCTCACATGGTAAGTTCATGGATTTTTATCAGATAGAAACAAAATGTAAAGCCAAGATACGAAGCGGTGGATTATAATCAGCCTTTCGTGCTGGACAGAGGCCTCTAATGGCCGCCACTGAACGCCAACAACGGCCAGCCGTTTTGTGTATGTGGTCGCTTCATCTCGCTGGGCGACCACGCTTTTCTGGTCGTGGCCTCCACTGTAGGACTTGTTTACCGACCTCAGCGGCTATTAATCTCCTTCCCGCAGTGACGCACCCAGCGTTAGTTTTTAAATTGACGTTCATAAAAACTACTCTGAGCCGATTTTGATAGAAATTAAAAAAATTGCTACCGGTTTTACAACGGCGGATAATGAACGAACAGCAGTGGCGGCATCTACATTTTAGTATAAAATTCTGTTAGATTCATTACCATTATATCGTAATATGAACCTTTTATCTCTATTTCACGATGTTTAGTTAAGAGCAAGAAGTATCATAAAATATTTTA
Organism: Musotima nitidalis; assembly: GCA_949126915.1. Taxonomy (NCBI): domain Eukaryota; kingdom Metazoa; phylum Arthropoda; class Insecta; order Lepidoptera; family Crambidae; genus Musotima; species Musotima nitidalis. Next base: position 44,738 of record CASBPN010000002.1, on the reverse strand, counting down.
TTTAAACTTTTCTAATAAGTATGCTAAATATGTCATCATAGGTAATGCTCGCAGTATACACGCTTGGGAAAAACTGTTCTGATCATTACTGACCAGATCCAAAGTTCGTAGTCATTATTAACTTCACCATTTACTCTTTCTCTTCTCATAGACCAAGGTGAAATCATTTAGGCATAAATACCATTACATGGAGACGGTGCAGTTTGTAGGTGATAAGAAATCAAAGTGTTAGAGTTTTTCTATATGATCAATAGACCATTGAATTGAATATTTAACTAAATGACTATTGCAACGATATGTTTACTAAGCCCCCGTGAGAAAGACTTGTATTTTATAAGTTTTCGGATTTTAAATTAGATTAACATTATTGTACGATATACCCGTAGTTTGTGAAGTGGCGGAAGACTGTCAGGAGACTACCTTATCAAATACGACCCAGATACATATATTTTTATTACCAAAACTAATGGAGACATGTCCATAGATTTACAGACAGACATTCGAACTACCGCATAATTCCGTACTGAGTTACGAGAGCAGCCCCGAGCCCTGCCTAGACACAGATTTACTAGCATTAGTTATTGTCTCATTTGAATATTCGAATATTAGTTTCCTAAACCGAAATCAGATTTAACTGTAGCCTGTTTATCCGACCGCCATCAGACGAGCTCATGCATATGAATCTACTCTTTAACTGTCTTTGAATGTAAAATGTAATTAGCTTTAGATAATGAAATGAATTTAATTGAAGTTGGTAGAACACATTGGGTCGTGGGAGATCAGATTAATGGTGCCACTCGCGGCCAGTGTACGAGCACTCGCCGGAGTTGTGTTCGCGGACTGTTTACTAATGTTCAGGGTGTTTTACAAGAGTAACAAAAGAATTGGGAGCATCACTTTTATGTATTATTTTAGTTCCCATATACGCCGTGAAATCAATTATAAGTGAACGAAATTTCACTTTTAGTACTTACATTAGTTTTATAGATTGTTTATATGACGTACATATCCATTCGCAGTGACTTTGAGAAATATATTTCTGATTATAACAACAATGGAGAAAGAGAAGTATCTGTACCTAGTTTTGTTTGTAGTAAATTCAATATAGTGTTAAATTTCATAGTTTTAGTTACAATCTGAATGTTATGAGTGGATGCGCTTTATACCGTGCTTATTTCACGTTATAAAGCGCTTTAATTTTTTTTATTGGACTGCATCGACTGCTTACCATCAGGCAGGATGTAGTCATTATGACATGTCACATTAAAAAAAAAAACTCTAAAAATTGTACTGTTTAAATACGTTCTTATGTGTACAATTGTTTATAACGAAACTAACAAAGTTCTGTTTTGTCTGTAAAGCATTAAAGCAATGTTTGGATGAGTTAAGAACACATAAAACAGTAAGTAGCAGTCTGTTGGCAGGACGCCGCCGCTCACGGGGCTCGGGCACGGAGCTCGAACACGGTGTTAAGAAATAAACAGGCGCGAACACGTTCGGCAAACAGCGCGCCCAAATTAGCGCTTTGACGTTTGTTTTGTTTGTTCGCACTCGCGCGCTCGCAGGACTGTTTGATGTGAAGTGCGCGCCCAAATTGAGTCGCTCGGTAAAAAGGGCAACGTCAATATTGGTGTTGAGCGCCCCGACAATCAGCGTAAGGCGCCGCCGGCTCGCCACGCCGCGGCAACACCAACTTGTTTAACAGGGTTACTATGGTTAAATTAATGGTTATTCAAGGGTTCCAGGATTCATATTCGCGGTATAACAGCTTAGAAAAGTACCGGAGGCTTAGGTATAGCTGCAATTGACAAACGAAGAAAAAGTACTATCAATATAGAATGTAGATGATGGAGATGCATATAAATCCATAACTTGTATCTGTCGGTGTGACTCTAAAACATCTGTTACTGGTTTGATAGCTCACATTTAGTTTGACAACTGAAAAACAGAAGATCAGAAGCAGACAACGTTAAATTGATGGCATTCGATAGCAAAGATATAAAAAAGCTGTTGGCGTGTTTAAATCGTGAACAGCATCATCATGCACGACGACGAAGACTGCATCTGAGAACATAGACACCCTCCGACATTATACGCATAGAACTTCTTCTTGGTTTTACAAACATTATTTATTTATTTTTTGTTTTTATTTTGATTATTATTCTATTTTTTAAATTTGATACAAATATTTAATTTCAACCCTAATTATAAGTTCTTAAGTGTATGTTGGTCATTTTTGTTAAGTAATTTTAGCTTAAGTAATTTTATTTATGATTCCCTTCAAATATTATTTTATTGTAATTTAGTTCTGATGTTTGAACCTGTGTTTGCCTTGTGAAACATTTTATTTGCATGCTGTGGTCTCCTATAATTGAGGGAGTACACATAATGTAACGGGTATGTCACATATTATTGTATTTTTGTCGTGTATGTCCTTTGTTGGAGACCCATATTTTCAATAAATAAATAAATTACTTTCTCTATGCCCCCTTCTTTCCGGATATTTGCTTTTCATTTTTTAAAGTTTATTTTGTAGAGTTCTTTACCAACGAATACTGGCAATTTTAACAACGGCTAAATTATCGGCGCTTCTCAATACATTTTATTAACTGATAGTGAGGCCGGCTAGGGAAGGAGGGGCACGCTGTCTCGACAAACAAACTCCGCGCGGGACTAAACGGCCGCGGAGTAGATTGCTTGAACATTTCGTTAGTTAGTAGTGCCTGTTGCAGGCTGATTGTTATGCAAAATACATTACACTATTGTGGAACTCGAAATGTGTTTTAAAATAGTTTTGAACAACTCTTTTCTGTACTAGGAGATGAACCATTGAGTCGATGACTTAATTGTATTCATGTGAAGAAAATTTACAGGTGCGCAATAGACTTTAATTAATTCCTTACACATTGCGCTTGAGTTCTCCGCTCGTATCGTTAACATTGCGTTCATGTGCTCATTGAATCAAGAATTTAAAATGTTCCTCTCATACTTAGCGAAATGAAGTAATTTCCCAAAATACATTATTCCTCATGTCTTTTATTATGATCAAATTATTTGGGTGTTATTTAACGTGTCTTCAAAATTAATAAATTGCCAACCTAACCTAACCTTTTTGTGCATCAAAATTACTGATTGAGCACCTAATCACCTCATTAGATGCTCACTCAGTAATTTTGATGATCAAAAAAGTATTTTTTAGAGGTTCAGTTTATTATATTCCAAATTATTTTATTGAACATTACCATCTCATAAATACGAGTAAGTTATTTTCATAAATCATACGATGGAACGGTTTACAGGACGCCATCAAAACATTGCTCAAGTGACGCGAGCGGAGCGGCGCGTGGTTTGCCTGTCGTCATTATAGAGGTCGGGCCCGAGGGCTGTCGACCAAATCCGCAAATAATTCGCAGCGGGGATTTACACGCGGCCACCACGTCGCTATTTACTGCGCGGATTCTTCTAATTTCGTGGCGTGACGAGGCGGAGTGTAGTGCGGCGTGGTAACGCGCTAAGAGCTCCGGCGTAGCGTACCGTGGCGTGGTCTGGTGTAGCGAGGTAAGGCGCTACGTGGTCTAGAGTGGCGTGGTGAGGCGCTAAGTGGTCCGGCGTAGCGTAGCGTGGCGTGGTCTGGTGTGGTGTAGCGTTACGTGGCGTGGTGAGGCGCTAAGTGGTCCGGCGTAGCGTAGCGTGGCGTGGTGTGTCGTAGTGTGGCGTGGTGTGGTGTAGCGTAGTGCAGTGTAGTGAGGCGCTATGTGGTATAGCGTGGCGTGATGTAGCGAGGCACATAGTGGTGTAACATCCGTAACGAGATATGGCATGGCGTTTTTGATGTAGCATGGTTTGACGTGGTGCAGGTAGTGTCGTATCGTAGTGCTGACTTAACTGGCTTAGCACGGTTAGCATGACGCGGTTTGTTGTCACGTTAAATAGTGGGAGCAGACTCAAACCGTGAACCACTCGCTTTATCTCCCATAATAAGTCTTCCACTCTTTATTTTAAGATCACCTACAGAGTTAGATTTAAGAAAGTTAGCCTAGTAATTAATGTTATTACAAGAAAAGTTTTTAAGAAATACAGTTATCAAAACGTACTTTACAGTTATTTTGGCAACGCCGAGTTGGTTACCTCACACGAGCATAACAAGCTCGCATTCATTTACCTCAGTGGCAATATTTTTATGCATTTCATGTAGAAAGGTATTAAATACTATTAAATTAAATATAACTAAATTTAATAGTATTTTTACACTTTGAATTTTGCATTAACAATGATATGTGTATGACGCAATATTTACGAAAAAAATCAACTCTTCTGTGATAGCCTGAGTGAAAATCGATCCCAAGACCTTTTGATAACCGGTCTACTGCTTTAACCGCTGAGCTACAAGGACACCGATAAGCACTCAATCTTTGTAGTCCTTCATGATTTGCGTTTCAATAATACTGGATATATACTTGTATATTGAATTAACAAAAACTATAGAAAGAATAATAGTTAAATTCGCGTATGTATCGTATTCAGCAGTTCATTTATAAGTTTTGAACATATTACAATTAATAAAACTTAATCTTAACGACGAGGTCCCCTCGGCAGACGCGCCATCTTGGATCGGCTACGTGACATTTCATAACAAAATAGATAAGGTACAGTAAATATTGCACTTCAACCTTTAAGGAGGTAGTTTTTTTAGCAGGAATCAAAACTAAACAACAATATAGTATACAGCTTTAATAAACAATGTTATAGATGATAGTTATAAAAAAAATCATTCGTTCATCCGGAATTGCGTTGGTTGTCGAGGTGCAATATTTATCACCGGGTACTGTATTATTAATTATTCAAATAGTAAAGATATTTGAACAAGAACCCACTTGTGACAGCAAATGTTAATATGAAACAAAAGGTTACACAGAATTCAATAATGTGTTCTGCACAACACTGTCTTATATGTTACAGCATGTTAATCTTACCTCTAAAATATATCAGCAAAAGTAGCAATATTGATGAACTCCGACACATTTTGTTTATTCTTTTATAGAGCCGGTACCTGGAACAAACGAGGGACCACATTAGGAGACAACTGACGGTGTACGTAATTTATTTTATTTCATTAAAGTATCAAAAACAAAATAACAATAATAAAAAAATATACCAACAATAAAATTAAAAGTAAAGCATTAAAGCATATTATTACAGAAATATGATAACAATCTATGTGAATTCAAATTATATATATGTATCATAATCGGAGCGATATCCCGGTCCGGGCCGGAGTCCGCTTATTCGCTTAGTAGATATGTCCTACACATATTTCATTTCAGTTTATATTCTTTATAATTTTCTTTCTTTGTATCTAGGTACTAAGAAAAAAATAACAAATAAAATGCTTTTTTTGAAATAGAAAAAAAATTATCTCTTTGCTTAGCGTAAAGAAATAGTAAAACTCAACAAAAACCTCAAGTGTTTTAGATTGATTGATTAGTGCAAGTTTCTGAATGTCTAATCGTTGTAACATAAAGCTGGCAATGTCCAGAGCGAGTGACGGCTCCATTAGCCGTCAGCGAGCCGTGACGGCAGCGGCGCGTCGACGTGACGGCCACGTGACGGCGACGATAGTGTGCGGTATTTATTACAAGAGAAACCGATAGCGTAATTACGCGTTACGGCACTAATTGTCCGGTTCCAAATGAGGAGCTCCACTAAACTGGTTCCGACGCCGCGATATAAAAATGTTCGCAACGGCGATTAGGCACCTAATGGCCGCCAGTGCTTCCATATTATGTTCGTGTCAAGTAGTGATGAGTTAATCCGACAAATTAGGCTAATTGCGGTGTGGATCCATGATTAATATAGAATAATACATCACACACATTGAATAGTGTCATAAATACTTTGTCGATACTTAAAATGAATACTTTTTGTAACTGTGTACGCTTGAGAGGTTGCTGTTAATTGCAGATGGAACAGATTAAGGAGACTGAAAGCTTTTTATTTTCCTTGGAAAAGTTTTCAGTTATGAAGTTTTGCAGCGAGTGTGTTATGGAGGATGAGGAAGGCAGCGTGGACAGGGTATGTCGTTTTATTTTGTACGTGACAAGAATGATGTATAGGATCGTTGCACAGGAACATGACCTGATCTACGTCTATGTCAACTGTGTGTGATTGTCACAAGTCGCTGGTGGAAGCTAATTACACGCATGGAAACCCACGAACTAACACCGCTTGCACGCAGACAGAATAGGTTCTCCATTTCGGAGGGGCCCCAAAATGGGGAGCAGTTCCAACGAACTCGAGCGATAGGGATAAGATATACATTTTTAATAAGTTGTCGGGGTGCCAAGTGTCGTTCACAATAAGGAGTACCGCGCTTGAGACGGGCGTCACAACCCTTCTCATTGGTTTCGTCGTTGGATGGAGGAGGGCACACACTCCGCCAATCTAGTTAGTTTTTGACTGCACTGATCTCCTAATAAAGTGCGAGTACCTGTGCATGTGTTCCAAGTAATTAAGTTCGCGAAACAAACCCCTCGCACAAGGAGTGTACTGTGTAGTTGTCGGCAGCATTGTCGGATGTCGGAGTGAGGGAACACCGGTAGCATGATTAATTCCATCGTTATGCAAATGCTCCCCGGCTGTTTCGTTCGACTACTTAGCATCCCAATGCTGCAATTTTCTTCCAATTATGTAAATTAATTACTTCTGATAATCCTTAATTGGGACGAATCGAAGCAGCACAGCTCCTCCTCGAATATTTCGGGAAGCAATTAAGAAGTTTAGTTATTTTGATGAGTGAAATGTTTTCTGGCGAGCGACGAATTACGATGTCAAAAGTTGTTCAAATTATGTGGGTGGCGCCGAGCTTCACTGAAAAATATACGAGTGAGCTGAGTGCTCGGCGAAGCTTAATGATAAGTATCTGCCACAGTGGGTAAATACTTGTTCATCTTACTTGTAAACATACATTAAACTCTATATGTGAAGCAGTTTGGATCAATAACATTCTACGATCATTTCATAAGATTTAATGTTTATGATTTTGAATGAAAGTACTTTAAACCTTCAAAGGTATTTAATGAAGGTGAGAGACACATCACAGATACTTACTTATGATTTGATGTGTATGCAGAGTTTTGATGTGTATGTTAGTCTCAATTGGTCATTTTCAGCTTCAAGCGCGCATTGTCTGTAATTCTGGTTGCAATCGGTAGCAGAGTCTATCACTCCTTCCTTTCCCCTCTTCACCCGTCTCAGCCGTAAGTCGCAATCCTGCACTACTTAGGCGAAAGGGTGGGTGATTCGTCATACTTTATATCGATCAATATTTGGTCACAGTCGTGAGGTGATCAGACGAGAATTAACTTTGAGATTGTATTTTCTTGACTTATTTCGAATTTCTCGAATATGACTCATTAAAATAAGGTTTAATTCATGCAGATAATTGCAATAATGTAAACCCTGTTAAATAAACCGAAACAAGAAAAAGCAGAGAGTACTGCCTTAAGAATAAGAAATAACAATCTTCATATTTGCGATTGTGCAGAACTATCTGAAAGCCTATCGTGACAACGTTGGCGGCATGTGTCGTGCTGGCTGACGTTCGCAACTCCACCACCCCACCACCACCGCGCTGCAACTTTACCAATTTCCCGTGATGTCGGATCACGTTGTGTCACATCGCCCAACGACACCACTCAGCAAAACGTCCAATTAATTGCATTCAACGTTCATCCGGTTGAAATATGACACCGAGTTAGTTAAACTGGGATTTAGAGCCGTTGCAATTTCAGTACGTGAGAGGCAACATGTGTTGGAGCTACATGTATCTAGAAATTATCATTTAAATATTTTTATGTGACTATATCCAATAAATAAAAGTATCAAATAATTCTAAAATTATATGTATTGTAGAACCTTCTTCTAATGCTAGAGATACCTAAATATATACATAATATAACGCTTGTTTCCCCGAAGGGGAAGGCAGATGCATATTATACGCCCACACTTCTCCATTTATATTATTGGTCCCACTTAATCTGAATACGAATCCAGGTAATAGGTGGCGAGCCTATTCCCGCTTTCCGGGAACCTTTATATACGCCAGAGCCTCGTCCGTTGATCGGCAGGTGCACCACTTGCAAGTGAGGTTGGCTTGGGCTCCTTAGATCTTGGTAGGTTCCCTAGATCAGAATCAAGCCAATTGTTAGGCAATCAGCAACAAGTTCTTTAATTGTGCCCCCCGTGTGGTTAGTCCATTATAGCGATTATTAACGACAATTCTCATCATAACAGAAACGTTCTAGGGGAACACCCCCACAGTCACAATGTAGTATTTATTTACTTTAATGGGACATCATGACAGTTTTACATTGTGTATAACATTATAATGTTGCGACATTGTAAACGTATATTCAACACTATTGCCAATAAATTAAACAATAAATTTAAACTACACTACGTCTCGTATCAACTCCGGTCTCTCTTATTGAAGCCGATCGATTCTGACTATGCACGCCTTCCTCTTTGAAATGAGTTCATGGTGGAATTTATAAAAGTCCTAACATACATACCTAATAGTAATAACGTCAAACAATGGGAAAGCGGCTATAGTAAAACATCTTTGAGAACGAACACAACCCGCTGTCATGCGAGCTGCCTCTTTACCGCACAACGCGTTCTCCTGCGACACGAACATGCAGCTCCGGTCAACCACAAAGAGGCTCAAAAATATACATAGTTCTCTTACAACCAAACCATAATATTTCATACCAAGATTATTGAGAACTTGTGTTATGAATACTAATTACGGATAAACATATCTTGTTACTTTTTTGGTTAATAAATTATCATTTTAACACAATGATTTATCCTGTGTAGGAATCGAGCTCACGACCTTAGAAGAAGATTGCAGATATACTGACCTCCACGCCGTATCGGTCGCCAGTGACGCCTTTGAATTGAGCTTCAGTTAAATACTAAGCTCATTGTTCTTAAAAATTATTTAAAAAAGCTTTATTCATTTTAGGCTTACAACTAAAGCGCCCATTCGCTACTTGTCTGTTTGTCCTCCCGCTGGTGATATTTGGCGAGGTGCTCACGGCGGCTCATTCAGGTTGCATGTGGAGCGCTGTGTCCGTCGGACTGGTGTCCCCGGAACAAATCTTTTAATTAACGGTTACAACGGGCCAGCCGGGCCGAGCCGAGCTCGCTCTCATCAAAGAAGTGAAGCCTTTATTTGTAACGCGTGTTTTAAAAAGGTATGTTTGATGTTAATTAACAACTGGCTAATTCAATACGCATCCCAAGTATTTATCTTTAAAGCCTCTGAGTGTGTGCATACATCTTAATTAAATGAAAAAGGTTTTATTTTTTGGATGTTTGTTAAAAACAAACTGAAAAACTACTAGACTGATTTTAAAAATGAACTACCATTACAGTGCTATCATCCCCGAGTATCATAAAATATTTACATACATACATACAATCACGCCTGTTTCCCCGAAGGGGTAGGCAGAGGCATACTGTACGCCCACACTTCGCCATTTATATTGTTGGTTCCACGTAATAGGTGGCGAGCCTATAGCCGCTTTTCGGGCACTTTTATGTATAATATATTTACTCCTGGAAAAAGTAGGGGTCCTCACGAAAACATCATTTATTTACCTCAAGGTGAAAATATTTAATAAAGGCTCATATTTAATGTGTCATCAAAATTAATAAATTACCAACCTAACCTAACCTTTTTGTACATCAAAAAAATCTGATGGAGCACCTAATCCCCTATTAGATGCTAGATCAGTATTTTTGATGAACAAAAAAGTATTTTTTAGAGGTTCAGTTTATTATATTCCTTTAATAAATAATTATCGAAGCGAAGCGGGGGGCTACTAGTTATGATAAAGTTAGGTTTTGAATCATGGATTACGAGAAAAACTTTTAAGAAGTCTTAAAAACATAATAACTTACTTACATATTGTGCATATCAGGTATATTTACAGTTGAAGTTTATCACAAATAAATTTAGGTCAGATTTCTAAAAACATGATGGATAGCCGGATTTCCAAGGCAAAACCAAGCCGGTCATGTCTGCTGTTCACAGTGCTATAGCCTTGATGCATAACTGGCTATAGTAGGTAGGTATACATATGGATATGCATACGTCCCCTCAGGGACAATGAAAAGATGTGATAAAGAAAAAGTCAAATTGTTAGTCCCGACCTATGCTGGACTGTTACCACTTTAGTTAAGTTTTCTTTTCTTTTCTTTGGAGAATAGACAACACTGTTTATAAAAATAATAAGTATACACTTGTACATAATAAAACTACCTAAGCTTGACCGAGAGTGGTGTGGTATACCACAAATGTATTTATATGCCATGACTGTTATATACTATTGAAATAAGTTTGCCTGAATAGATTCCGGTCTAAAACTTTGATGAAAGCTTTTATAAGACGAAACTACTGGCTGCTGTATTCACTAGACTACAAATTAATTAACTAAACAGGGCCCCGTTCGTACGAATGGCGGTTTCAACTGTAGTGCCGCAGCTGCGCGACTTCTTAACGAATTTCATACAAACATAATAAATAGATATTTTCTAACCATTACCCATTATTTAGTTCCAAGATACGTATCTTTAAGAACTTGTGTAATCGATATTAAATAAAGAATAAACACATAAATCCTTTTGTTTTTGTAAAAACATATTTTATATAGGTACATAGGAAATCCCACGACCACACAAAGATTTGTCCTGTCCGAGAATCGAACTCACGACCTCAAGAGCGGACTGCAAGCCATGTCGGTCGTCAATAATCAATAATCTCATGCTCATACGTCCCCATTTGTTTGTGCCCACAAACCTTTGTGAAACTGTTTAAAAGCTATTTTCTTGTAGTAAAGTTTGCTTGTAGCACAGAGATATCTAGTTGAAGCTAGTCAATGGTGAGAGGTGGCTAGACCATCGCCCACATTGAAACTAGTTAAGATAGGTACACGGCACGAAATTCATGTGCTTCTATGTACTAACGCTCACTGCTATTGGCAACGGTGGGATTAGTAAATCCTGGAAACAATTCAACTTTGTGAAGATGAAAAAATGTTTCCGTTTCTTTGTGAGCGTCGGTCGGCCGCGGCTGGCCGCACAATACAACGTTACATTACCCTCTCGGCAGTAATTACACTAAAAAGCAACACACTCAAATTAACCGACCGTTAACAATGTAATTACTAGTTTTTGTTAATAATATATTTTGATATTGTAAAGAAAAACTGAGCTCAATTGTTTTACTTCCACCACTGATGATTTTGAAAAAGTTTGGCAAAAAAAACAAAGTTTAGCTATAACCATGGGCTTATTGTTTTCTAGAAAAAACGTTTTTTTACTTCCTTTTGGTTTCTGTAAGTGGAACCAGTAGGATCTCTGGGTTTTGACATTTCTAACTTCTTTTGAATTGTATATCTCTTCAAATAAAATTCCTACAAAATCATTCTGAATACTGACGTAGTACTTTTTATACGCCACTATGGGCGTGCGTACACTATTAAATTAGGGTTTAGTTTGGTGATAGCTGGTAATGTTTGATATGACCGTCGGTATAACTTGACGACCGATATAGCGAGGTTTATACACTCCTGAGGTTTCGGGTTCGATTCCCACACAGGACAAATTTTTGTGTGCATGAACACGAATATTTATTTTGGTCTGGGTGCTTCCTATACATACTAAGTATATATTTACAAAAAAAATAGAAGATATTTAAGCATCTATATTCGTTCTTTAGTATCTATAACACAAGTAAGTATCATTAAGAATGATACTTACCTTGGAACTAAACTGTTGTGATTATAAAATAATGTTGATTGATATTGATACCTTATCAACCGACTTCAAAAAAAGGAGGAGGTTCTCAATTCGACCTGTATGTTTTTCTATGTATGTTACGCGATAACTCCGCCAATTATTTATTTATTATTTATTTATTTAATTAGAACGGAATACACCAATTACACTAATTATCAAAAACAGTAAAAGTTAAATATAATATTAAAATCTCACACTTAAAAACTTCTTTTATCCCATTCTCTCACAATACCTCAGACACACTGACAAAATCTCAGGCCATCCATCCGCAAACAAATCACAGTCGGGTGCTGCTTCCAGGATGGCATTAAGTGCGTTGAGTGTCCGCGGAATGGGTGATTTTGAGCGGGCTACGGTTCGGCAGGTAGGCCCAGCAAACAGTTTATGTTTCCTGCTCCTATAATAATTATCGGGTGCATAAAGTCGACACAGCTCACCATGAAGATCAGGAGAGTCTATACTACCACGTAAAAATTTAATTATGAACCGATTTGAACAAATCTTTTCTTATCATCAATTTGTTTATTTCAGCAAAAAGGGCTTTTGAAGTAGATTTCAATACAATGAGGACGTCTTGTTGGATTTCGCATTAAATTTATAACTCATTAGAAGGGCCGAATAAAAAAATATCTGCCGGTGAAATCATATATATTTGTTATCTAAGTGGTATATAGTATTTTAGATACAAACACGTGAAGGAGTAGTGGAACCAGCTCGAATCGCGCGGTTCTCTCATTTATTTGACGACTTCCCCTTGCGCCTAATTCGAAAACTTTGCAACTTATGTAATCAAATGAATTCCGCACGCACGGTTTTACTACATGGCTTTCGTTAAAAGCTACTTTGTCTTAACTGGCCTCTCCCTTACTGCTTGTTATTTAGTACAGTGACATATATGTCTATGAACTTTGATAGCTTATAGACAATTAAGAGATACGTCTAAAAAGTACTTATAAACTTAAAAAGCAAGGAAGGTACTTTCGGTTCCACCATCATCATGATCAGTCCAAGTTTACACTGCTGTACTCCATAGGCTTCCTCGTAAACGTCGGATGTGACCGATCACCGGCAACCCGCGTCCGACGTGGTTCTGCAACCTTTATCACGTCGCCGTTTTTTCTGTTCATTACATACAACATAATAATATGTATTGTAAAAAGTATATTCGTCCTGCGGTTAATATTATATATGTGCTTAGTACATGTGAGCTTTAAAATAGAAATAATAAATATTTTCGAACAATTACACCAATTATTTTAGTTCCAGTAGCAGGACGCCATACACCTGCCTCCGCCAATCCGCACTGGGTCAGCGTGGTGGAGTGTGACCCAATACCCTCACACCTTAATATGTGTAAGGAGGCTCGTGCTCAGTAGTGGGACGTTTATGGGCTGTGATGATGATGATGATTTTAGTTCCAAGATAAGTATCGTGAAGATTGTGTTATGGATACTAAATAACGGATAAACATATATAAATACTTTTTTTTTGTAAAAAAATACTTAATATACATAGGGAAACACCCAGACCAGAACAAATATTCATGTTCATGCACACAAATATTTGTCCTGTGTGGGAATCGATCCCACGACCTTGGAGCGGAGAGCGGGTATTCTCGCCACCACGCCATATCGGTCGTCAACTAACTATAACAACTGTTTCAACAAATTACTTGGAACTGGCAATTTTTGAAATGTAAAGTAAACTGAGTGTATACAGTTTTCAGAGAATTTATTTACGTCACGGAATCTTGTAATCTTGTTAAATCTTGGCGGAACAAAAGTTTGGTAAAATATTTTGGTAAAAGCTATATGGCCATACATTAGTAATCTACTCGTCTCATTGTATACTAAATATGCTCCGGTTCGTGCTAACCTTTACACAGCGCGGCCTCGAAGCCTTCCTCTGTGCAATAAGGTCGGATCTCGCCTGGCCCCCTCCGCGCTCAACCGATTCCCTGAACAATATTTCTTTTCCAGATCGAATGAGAGTTTCCCGCGGCGGCGGCCATTCATGCCGACGGGAAAATTTATATCGCAAGATTTTTTAATTCCATTCCGATAGAAGTTTCAATATTCAAATGATATAGCGGCCCCTCCCCGCTCCCCTCTGCCCGCTAGTCCCGGGGGAGGGGGGGAGCCCGCGCCGATTGGCACTATATCACCACTGTTATACACTTGTTCTGATTTCTGGATTTCATTACAATTGGAATCAAATGGAGTTATTGGTTTTTGTTGGCAATTAACTAGTTACATTTTCCTTGATATACACTAGTCTATGTCTAGAGTTCAACCCAGATGTATTATCTGGGTTAAAGGTCTAATGATGGATTTACTAGATAGACACTGCCAACACAAATCACTGACATGAATAGTGTATTGACAGGTCTCGGTTGTTGCCTGACTGTTGCTGAAGCCAGCCCGATCAAAGCACGGTAGGCGTCTATACGACTACCACATATCAAATTCACATTAGCATTAATCCTATGCGAAACTAATTAACTAGGGATTATTGGTATTTGATATTTAGCAAACGTTAACACTTTGACGCGTAAGTTATGATATTCTGCCGTTAAAAGTATCGTAATATGTATTATCTACGGATCTATTATTTAAAGTTAATTTTTTATATGTCACTAGCGGTCGCCCGCGGCTCCGCCCGCGTGGATGTCGGTTACCGCTGCAAAATGCCTACACAGAAATTTAGTTCAAAAAAAATTCAAGATTTTTAAATAAAAAAATGGTTGTTGTGCCTCACTCGACATATATAGGTATAGTGTGTTGCAAACTTTTTAGTAGATAATTATAAGATCTACAATTAATTAGCACATTTTGTGGTTCTATCTGTTATAGTTTAGGCAGCGTATGCAAAATGAGTAACTGTTCCGGTTGATTTTTTACACTTTGTGTCCGAAAAATCCAAATATCTTACGGAACCCTATTTTTTTTCAAATTAAAATTTTGCCTTTGTAACTCAGTGATAATGCAGGTTCCTAATGAATAAGGAATTTTTAAAATCGGTCCAGTACTTTTTGAGTTTATTCGTTACATACAAAAAATACAAATCTTTCCTCTTTATAATATTAGTGTAGATAAAGGCAGAGTCGGTGGCTAAAGGTCACAAATAGACACATCAATCTCCATTGGATTTGTGCAAACCATTTCACTTCAGTAAATTTTCATTTAAAATAAACATTAATAAAAGGAACTTTTTTTATTTCCGCTGCGTCAAAGGGAGGCGCACAATGGCGCGCGCTGATGATGCACCTCACAGCCTGCTGCGTCTTTTCAGCGAGCGACGAACGGAATAATGATCAACATGGCCGCCACCGCTGCGGGACACTGCGGAACGCTAAGAAACACTGCATAAGGCTGCCAGTCCACTGAAGCGGAGCGAGGATGCGGAGCAGAGAAACGGACAAATATTAACCAATGAGATTTCATAAAATCTTCGCTTCTCTCCTGACCGCGATTCCTATTGGACAATATTTCTCCATTCTGCTGCCTCTCTCCGCTTCAGTGGACAGGCAGCCTAACACTTCGGAATGCTGTGTCCTCACTGAAAGCCAGCTCCACACCCCGCGCCACCCAGGCCGTTTCCACACCAAAACCGTTTACTTTTCTCTTTCTTTGTTGTGGATTTATTGGTTGAACGCATTTGCCAGTGCCAAATAATTTGTTGAAACAGTTATAGTTAGTTGACGACCTATATGGCGTGAAGGTCAGTATACCTGCACTTCACTCCAGAGGTCGTGGGTTCGATTCCCAGACAGGACAAATCTTTGTGTGCATGAACATGAATACTTGTTCTGGGTGTATTCCTATATCTATTAAGTATGTATTTACAAAAAACAAGTATTTATGTATGTTTATCCATTCTGTAAAATCCATAACACAAGTTCTTAGTGATACTTATCTTAGAACTAAATAATTGGTGGTGTGGTGAGGAGTTATTATCTACGCTGATGTTGACGTTGATTCAATGACAATGGCAGCCCATTCAATCCCAGACAAAGTCGAATAAAGTCCGCGAAGTCCGTCCAAGTGCTACCCCAGTCAAGAACTAAAGGAAGAGTTTTTAAATCATCACGGAAATCTTAATGTATGATAAAATGTCATATTCTTATACTTGTCATCATTCGACATCGTCGAAGTAGTTATGTTCAAAGATCAACCATATATACATATAAAAACTGGAATTTACCAATTATACATTTTGTAACGCTGCCTCGATGTGTCTTTAACCTTGTACTTAGCAAATCCTTTTTATTGTTTTGTGTTTCTAACAGCAAAGATAATTTTGTTATTGGACCAAGTTGCTGTCATAAATTACATTTGGATTTGTACATCACGCTCATTACTTATATCGTATGGTATGGTTACAGTTACTGTCATTCATTTAAGGATTCCGAATTAAAAAAACGGATGCGTGTGTCTTGATGGTATCTTTTATAATATAATTGCTTTGCCCGCGACTCCGTTTGCGTGGAATAGTGACTTCCGGCAGATTTTCTGTTTTACCCACATAGTTCCCGATCTCGCGGGATTTCCGGCATAAAAACTTTTCTATGTCCTTTCTCAAGTTCCAAACTATGTCTGTACCAAATTTCACATAAATTGGCTCCGTAGTTCAGGCGTGAACAAGTGAACGTGAAAAGACAGACATACAGAAGGACAGATAGAATTACTTTCGCATTTATAATATTAGTTTGGATAAAACCTATTATAAGTCCATTACCTTAAAATACAATAGTAACACTATACATTGTCCATATTAACATAGCAGATATATTTGCAGTTAAAATTTACCACAAACAAATTTGGGTCAGATTCCTAAAAACATGATAGATAGCCGGCTTAAACGAAGTCGGCTTAACATGGCCAGTCGTGTCTGCGTGGTCTGCCGTGTACACAGTGCAATAACTAGATATACTCGTATATGACATCACATAAAAATTGTTGATATTCGAAAATATAGGAAGGCGGGTATGTCTTAAAAATAAATATTCTCTTACAATCCACACTAATTATTTAGTTCCAAGATAAGTATCACTAAGAACTTGTGTTGTGGATACTGAAGAATGGATAAATATACTTAAATATTTTTTTTTGGTAAATACATACTTAATATACATAGGAAAACACCTAGACCAGAACAAATATTCATGTTCATGCACACAAAGATTTGCCCTGTGTGGGAATCGAACCCACGACCACTGTAGTGAAATGCAGGTATACTGTCCTCCATGCCATATCGGTCGTCACATATAGAACCATACTGAAGCGACTCTAGCATTATGTCATTGTTCTCATTCATATTATGTTTGATGTGCTTCATCAGCCATAATGAGAGGTTTTAAAGTAAGCAATCAGAACAATATTCAGCCGTTCCCGGCATTCTATAGTCATTTATCTTAGTCCCGAGGCGGGAGTGGTAAGTGGGACTGTAGAAAAGCAGGGTTAAGGCAGGCCTTAAGGGAGTTGTATCATTGGAACGCCTTTCAAAGGGTCCCGGCCGCCGGACCGCTGTCGGACCGCTGCCGGACCGCCGCCGGACGCACCACACTGATACGCTGTAATAACACGAACTAATTGAATTCTAGGACCACATGTCGGGCCTCCAAATAACACAACTGCGCGACAGGGTTATTACTCAGATACACCCACTACATAGTAAAATATCGCTGTTAAAAGTTGCCTGTCAAACATATAAGTTCCTGGTAAGCGGCAATAGGCTCGCCATCTATTACGTGAGACTGAAAAATATTATTGGCGAAATGTGGGCGTAATTATTATACCTCTGCCTAGCCCTTCGTGAAAACAGGCGAGGTTAAATGTATGTGTGTAAAGTTTACAAGAAATTAATGACAAAATATCGACGGCGACCCTGCCGAGTTTTTACAGTTTTTGGGATTCGGAGATCTATTAATTCAATAATCAAAAATTTCATAAATATCACATAGTATGCTCTTTCTCTTTTTACCGCTACAAATTTTCAAAAGGCATGTTGAAGGCATCAAAGACATTTGCGAGGCGTTTCTTCTTCTCCGCGTAAGGTGTACGCGCCCAGAGGAGGTAGGTGAAACACCAATGTACAGCCGCCTGCCTGGAGCTGCCGGTCGCGGGGTTGAGTTACCTCCTCGTCGACCTCGGTAATGAGTCCCATTGACGCCGGCCGTGCGCCCACCGACGCCCTCAATTACTGTGTTTTTGCAAATCGTTATTTATACAACTACATCCGTGTACGGTTCGACACTTCACAGCTGGAGTGCAGTGTTTAAGTGTGGAAATGTTTTGCACTTCATGATTTACTTGAGCAGAATGGAGTGTTAGCCGCACTTCACACATATTTAAGTTAGTATTAAGGTAATATGTATGTCTAGAATTAAACTTATTTGATATATCGCTCCCGGGTCTGGAAGAACAGCTCTGGAGAACGCCTTTATATATTGTCAAGTTAAGTGTATGAGCGGCCTACCAAGACCTTAGAAATAAAAGTTACTGGTAAGCGGTTATAGGCTTGGCACCTATTAAATAGAATCGAAAATATAATTTCCGACATGGGGGCGTATAATATGCCTCGGGTTACCTCTTCGGAGAAACAGGCGTGTTTATATAAATTTAAAATGTAAAGGACCTGCAGCATATTATACTTGCAGTGTGAAGAGCAACCAATAATTGTCGGATGCATGATGGCACCAGGTGGAGACGAATGAAGAATGCTGGACGCAGCTAGGAACGCAGGGGCGTTGGCGTGTGTTGTTTGAATTATTACACCGATACTAGTGGTGCGACTCGTGTGCCCACGCGCGGGCTGCGCAATCACGATCTAATTGGAAGTAGTGACGATGTTGTCGCCGCAGTCCGCAAGCTGACTTGGGATTAAAAAAACAGACATTTATTCAGTGAGCGGCCAGACTTATTTCGTTCCCCTAGCTCTTGGAAATAGATTGCTTTCTGTCCGTCACAGATTTTATTCCGAATTGATAAGATAGTGACGAGAGTAGTTTCTGTTCTTAATTATAACTATTTGAAAGGGTTCAAGTAACTTTTCAACGATTGAGTTAAATAGATGGTAGAACTGTGTGTGAACTACTCACAAAATTGAGTATCACTTACTAAAAGTATGAGTAATTTGAAAGTGGAGAATATACATTAAAAATACAGAAAACCAAACATATGTAACGTCTACGGACTACGAGCTACGAGATTGCTACGATATGACGCTGTGCTACGAGCACTGTTAATGCGTATCACAAGAAGTTTTTAAATTAAACGGCTAGAACAATTGTACTATTAGGAGAATGTTTTTGTATACTTGATTGCGTTCGAAAATATAAAATATAAACATGTTTGTTCCATTTCCAGCAAACGAAGGCGTTTCTTCGGAGGTACAGAGGTGTCTTGCGAAAACATACATAGCAACACATTGGCGACGGTATTGTATATAGTTGTACCGCGGCGACAGATTGGATCCCAATATTGGATACAAATAGATCGGATATCGGCGCGAAGAAACCCCTTCTATCAGTGTACCGAATCAGTTTCGGCAACTCGATATTCAAGGCGACACGTCGGCGCACGTCGGGACACGTCGGGACACGTCGGCACACGGCGCGACACGTCCCCGGAGATCACGCAACACGTGCACACCTTCACGCTACTCAGATGACATGCTCCCAAGATATATTCCATGACATTCCGTTTGCCTGAATATGAATAGAGTTCGAAGATTCAATCCTTGTTTAAAGTAACATTGGATTTTATTTTTGTCAGTTTTGAAGTGAAAACGTTTTGAAGGGAAGTAAGTTTACTTGTACATTGTATTACTAAACAAACACACACTTCACAGATAATACCTTGCTATTCAATTGCCGAGTATTTCCTAATGAAATATTGTTAAACAGGTCTTATCTATATTTTGTTCGCAATTTTCTTTATTTATCTTATTTTATTCGTGAAACATATAGTAAACATAACATTTTAATAGAACTAATATCTATCCTCTACATACATATTTCCACTTATATATTTGAGTTATGATTACACTTTATTATGCAATAAATATCCTCAATGACACCGTTTACTACCGACAATGAGACGTTATGAGAGACGATGCTCTGTCTGCCCGATTTGGGATCAAAAGAAGAGGCACAAAGAAGTGTTAATTAAGGTCAAGTAGAATCAAGTTGGAATATTCTGTGGATGTACAAACAGACCGGCAGATAAAGACATAAGTCCTCCGCGCGGCGCACAGACGGTCCAATTATGCCAGATATGTTCACAGACACATTGTTGGCATTTTTTTATAAGAATGGGCACGTAAATTGTATTTCTCTTGGCATGGCGGCGAGGATGTCACTATATGCTACGTATACTTTTTTTAAGTCAACCAAGTAAACAGAAGTGACGCAGTTAAGTAATTCATTTGTAGACTTAAAGTATTTTCCTGTAAATTATGAAATTGTTTTTAAATTCAAATTTTAAGCAATCAACAATCATTTTCACCGAATGCAGGCGGTTCGATATCGATCTACGTAGATAACAATAAAGGTCACCGGACGACCTTACACTTAGCAAACTTTTAAAAACTTAGATTAAAAATTAACACGACTGTCAACTTCACAAATAGACAACTTAGTTCAAATCAAACAGATGGGTGACCGCCGGGCAGTCCCGCAGGTCCCGGAAATGGGAACGATAATGGAGGTCGGGATTGGCCTTCGGAATATAGTGCGATGTCCTCAACTACACGGCATTAGCACAGGCAGGAGGCCGGCTCCGAATATGTGGGTAGAACTATAGGTTTGTTCGAACAAAGAAGAGTAAGTATTTATTTATTTATTTATTTATTTATTTAATTAGAACGGAATAAACCAATTACACTAATTATCAAAAACAGTAAAAGTTAATATAATATTAAAATCTCACACTTAAAAACTTCTTTTATCCCATTCTCTCACAATACCTCAGACACACTGACAAAATCTCAGGCCATCCATCCGCAAACAAATCACAGTCCGGTGCTGTTTCCAGGATGGCATTAAGTGCGTTGAGTGTCCGCGGAATGGGTGATTTTGAGCGGGCTACGGTTCGGCAGGTAGGCCCAGCAAACAGTTTATGTTTCCTGCTCCTATAATAATTATCGGGTGCATAAAGTCGACACAGCTCACCATGAAGATCAGGAGAGTCTATACTACCACGTAAAATTTTAATTATAGTGATGATTTGATCACAGGCTCTTCTCACCTCTAAAGAATTGTATTCTAATTGGCCAAGGAGAAACTTGGTAGGATACATATAAGGGTAGTAACCGTATCTACGTTTATACAAAAACCTAAGGAATGCCTTCTGAACTTTTTCCAAAAGCAGTGTATATTTGCTTTCATGTGGATGCCACACACTTGCACTGGCTTCAAGTTTTGTTCGGACCAGCGCACTAAAGATTAGTTTCACCACTCCGTCAGTCCTAAAGTCTCGTGAGTTTCGCAATACAAAACCCAAACGTTGGTACGACTCCTTTGCGACAGCGGTTATGTGGTCATGAAAAGTTAGTTTTCGATCGAATGTTACCCCTAGATCTTTTATGACTGTAGATTTTGTTATTAAATTTTGGCCTAATTTGTACTGAAATTCAAAAGGGTGAAACATGCGTCCGAAAGTCATTCCATAGCACTTGGCACAGTTAAATTCCATTTTATTAGTGACACTCCAATCGTTAACGGCGTCGATTTCCCTTTGGAGCAACAAGCAGTCCTCAATGGATTTAATTTCCATGAAAATTTTGAGATCATCAGCGTATAAAAGCGATCTAGCGTAACGGACGACTGACGGCAAATCATTGATCATTAAAATGAAAAGGAGGGGACCAAGTATTGACCCTTGACTCACTCCAGAACGCGTATGATAGGGCTTAGACTCATAAAGACCGTGCTTGACAAACTGCTGGCGATTGCGAAGATAGTCTGCAATGAGATGAAGAAGACTAGGAGCGAAACCAATCGCACATAGTTTTTCCAGCAGAATATCATTGTTAACCCTATCAAAGGCCTTCCGGAAGTCGAAGTATAAGACATCTACTTGGCCTCCACGGTCGAGGCAACTGGCAATATAGTTCACCAAGGTAAGGAGGTTACTGTTCACCGACCGTTTGTTTCTAAACCCATGCTGTTCCATACAAAGGTACCTTTCGACCTGCTCGTATATTCGTTTATGAAGAATACCTTCAAATATTTTACCCGGGCACGATAGAATTGCAATGGGACGATATTCTTCAACATTACATTTATCAGTACTCTTCTGAATTGGAGTTACCCTAGAAAGCTTCCATTGGGGAGGGTAAATACCACTTGCTAATGACAGATTAAAAATATGACAAAGGGGTGTGCAGAGCTTCTCCTTAACCTCCTTTATTATAATAGATGGAATATTATCCGGACCTATAGAACTGCTTGACTTTAATTTATTTATCCCAGAGATTACATCGGACCGTGTAAATGCAAATATGTTAATGTAATTACTGTTGGAACAATAATCAAGATGGTTTGTTTTTTCTGCATCAAGTGCCGGTACTTCGGAAAGAAAAACACTTGCAAAAAAATTTGCAAATGCCTCTGCAGCTTCTGGGCCAGAATAAGAAACACCCCTATATTTAATACTCGGTTCAAACCCCCCCTTTGACCGTAAACTCGACACATGCCGCCAGAAAAGTCGAGGATTGGATTTTATATTATTCTCAATGTGAGCAATATAGGACTCATATGCAAGAGCAACGCGAGATTTTAAACTTTGCCTGAGTTGTGAGAACAGCTTATAGGAGTCTTTACAGTTCGTACGTTTCCATTTAGCATGTAGCCTAAGTTTTAACTGTGTGTCTTTGATTATTTCCTGAGTGAACCAAACAGGGTAGCGACGGCTCATGGATTTCGGCCGATGCTTTTTTGGCATACATATATCGAAGATAGAATAAACTAAATCATAAAACTTTTTAGATGCACTGACTACATCTTTCGACTGAAGAACATCATCCCAAGAGTTTGTTGAGAGTAAATGGAAAAGTTGATTGTAGTCACATTTCTTAAAATTCCAATCTTTACAAGGATTAATATTACTAGCAGCCATGCAGTCCGAATGGTGAGCCGTTTCAACTATGACCTCAATATCCAAAGGTGGATGATAAGCATCGGGAGGAACTATTCCTTCCGTAGCAGTAACTGTGACGCCGCGCGCGAGATCACCTTCCTGGACCAGCACGACATCTAACACTCCTCCATGCGTATTCACCACTTCATTTCTCTCAGACAAACTACAAAATGATAAAAAGTAACAATAGTATGTAATGATATTAATGGATGCACTTCTCATATTTAAATCACCTAGTACTATTAAGGGCCCATTCAAAATAGTGACTACACTTTCTACCTTACAAAACCATAGCATGTATTCTTCATCGCTTGCACTTGGTTTAATATACACTACACATACATAAACCGGCCGACCTCCCCATGAGAAACTGGCCCATAGGTCTTCTCCTGTATCAGTTTCAAAATCAGTTCTTCTGCGGAGTGCAATAGGAGCACGCGCAGCGAGGAGAACACCTCCGCAAGGTGTACCTCTGTCTCGTCTTAGCATGGTCCAATCTCCAGTCAATAGCTCAGCATCATTTACAGTATCGTCGAGAAAAGTTTCAGTGGCCGCCACTAAATCTTGTTCCAGCAACCCCAAGCCATTTCTCCACACTCGCATCTTGGTTTTGAGGCCGCGTACATTTTGGTAGTATGCTTTAATAGTGGTTTTCTTATTGCGTCGCTGTTGGACTACGAAAGGACCGCTGATAGTTTTGGGCCAACCTTCGAGAGCCAACAGGAATCCTGTAGGTAATCCACGCTTTTATTCTCGCGTTGACTGGCCAGACATCGTTGCTGTAACATTTGTCATAGTCAGCTACCGGGACGCCGATTTTATAAGACTTATAGGTACCTTTTGGGGTTAGTTCTTCTACAGTACAAGTACCATTTGAGCAAAGCTGACTGAGATAATCAGCGATCTCAGCAGCACTCGACTCCATATTCCAGAGGTGCAAATATCTTCTCGCTTCCACCGCTTTCAGTGTTGTAATTGCAGGACCAGCAGTCCCGCATAGGGATTGTGGCCTTCTGTTCTTCCTCTTTACATCCATCCATGGTTGCGCCTCGATATCAGAAGGGTTCTGCTCCACAGATTTCTGCATCTCACAATCAATGGGAATCTCAGGACATTGCGACTGATCAACTGTTTTTGTGCACTGCTTTCTTTTCTTTCTCTTGTTCTGTTTAGATTTCTTAACACTCGATACAACAACTGTTTCAGCTTCATCAGCGGGAGAACTTAGTTGCAGCAGAGGCTTTGACTGGTCTTGTCGCTGCGATTCAGGTTGCAGCTCCCGCTGTGGTTCAGGTTGTAGCTCCCGCTGTGGTTGAGACTTAGGTTGAACGAGCGTTGTAGAGCCTGCCGCGTTGCTGCTACTAAAGTATGTTTTACCGTTATTGAGTTCCTAGCTTTGCTTTGTTCGGGACAATTTAGCGCTGTATGAGATGTTCAAGAAGATTAATAAGTATGTCATTTTTATAGTGCTATTAAAAAATAAGATTTACCGTTACTTCTGCAACTTTCATCACGTCACTGTGTTACATAATCTAATTCTAAACCACTGGCAGAAAAATATCAAAGCGAAAAGCTTGTTTAGTAGTAACCCTTAACCATGTCAACCATTCGCGTAATTACTGTCTGTTAGGTTTTTAAAAATAAGTAAATTATTGTATTATAATTTTGTGATTGCATTGCTTTAATTGTTTTAAACTACAGTTTGCACATTTTCATCAATATACGTTTCTGAACGAATGCTTCCAGGCGAACGTTATACCGGTAGTGACGTAGTTATGAAAGAGTCTACTTTGTAAAGAGCAAGCCACGTTGGGACATTCTGATTTTGGAACCCGAGCTTATCGGACGTACAGTTGTTAACTTTGTATTCGTTAGTCTAAGTATTAGTCTTCGGAAATAAAGAGTGAAGCTGAAAGCATCGGTGTTATTATTTCTGCTACCTGCGTGCTACCCATGTGTTCCTAAAGAGTAGAGGAGTCCTTACATCTCAGAAGAGGGATTTCACCGCTGTTTAGTGTAAGTAAACGCCCTCATTATTATTAAAATTTTATATAGAGTAAGATAAATGAATTAGCAATTAACAAATTTACAAAAAAATAATGTGTTTTACTGACGGAACGTAGGCCAATCTAAAATTTATAAATTACATATAAATTATGGACGGAACGTAAGTCATTTTTAAATTCTTAAATTAAACATGATATACTGACAAACCGCTAGCCATTTGTTAAAATATTTTTCTACATGTCATCCTTGGTAAGGGAATAGAAAATTGTTGGATTAGTTAGAGATTGAATGCCGCTTTAGACTTTGAGTATTCCGATGCTTGTACAATGTTATTATTGTATATTTTACAGTTTCTTTTTAATACACTTCTGTCCCATCTTAAACGAATAATTATATTACTTATTATAATACTAAAGAGAAAAGTTATGAATCATGGACATATTGATATAACATTTGTACCCGTATTACCACTTTCATGTTAAATGTAAAATAACATAGGTAATATAGATAAATACTGATGCATTTATTACACGATTTAGTTTAAACTGATCTAGAGCACTTAAGTATAGAACGTTATAGTTTTATATTATCGATAATTTATCACGCATTTAGGTGTCGCGTTCTTGTATTTAATACGTTTATTTAAAATATATTAATGCATATTTGTTTTCTGTTTCTGAGGTGGATAGAGAACATGAGGAAAGAGGCGACGACGGATGGTAATTAACCACACCGTTTCGCAGTCGTAGCCGTCTCAGAGGTAATACCCATCGAAGCGAGCGCAGCTAAAGCCGTAGTCTATGGGATCGAGAGAAAGAATTACGACGTGAGCAAAAGCGACTCCGGATTCTTGAAGATGAAGTTAGAACGGAACGTGAAAGTCGTGAGAGGCTGAGATCGACGGGCAGCTAGCCGCGGCAGCGTGCGTCTTGCAGTGCAGCACGTGTCACGGCGCGACGCAGCCGAAGCTGCAGCCGCAGCCATCGCAAGGTTCAGGAGCGACAGCATCAGCGTTCACATATACCAAGGTCATGTAGTCCAACTTTTACTTTTTAAAGATTTCATGGATATAATTAAGTCTATAAAGGGTGGACCATCGGCTCAGCCAACAAACCAAGGCACATATAAAAATAAAATTAATCATCAAAACATTCTATCATATTTCGATCCAACTACTAAAAATAAAAAGTAGACATTAGGTTGAACAAATTAAATGAGTGCGCCTCGGTTTATGGCTGGGATGGCAGGACCACTACTCATTTGCAATGCAGAAACTACAAGGACTGGCCAAAACATAGTATAAAAGTTAAAATTCTTTATTTTTTACTTGGAATAAGTGGCAGGAAATATTAATTAACGCTTTCTCGTGCGAACAAAACTATGGCCAGTCTTTGGAGGAAATGCTAAAACGGAAGAGTAAATCTAGTGCGTTGGTTTTGCGTTGTACTGACCTAGACTACTGTAGTTTTAATGAGTATTAAAGATTCACCTTATACTGTTGACTGCTTAAATTTTAGAATTCAAACTGCTACATCTAAGGTTACAGGCAAATCCACAATACCTCAGATAGTCCATTGCTTCAATTGCAAAGAAAAAGGACAACCTTATCTTCGCTGCCCACAGCATTTGCTAAAGTGCAATAAATGTAATTAAATAGGCCATAAGACCGATGATTGCTTTAGTACATCTGGCATTAAAGGGTTTGTTAAAAAGGACACTCCAAAAAGTACAATTTGCATTTCAAGTTCTAATACGAATTCAATATTTATAAAAGCTGTTAGAGTCAACGGAGCACCAACGCCTGTCGATGCATTTATTGATTTTGGAAGTGAAGTAACATTGATTAAAAGTCTGGGGCCGTTTCTTTAGTATTATGTCATGACTGTGTACCGACCACTTTGCGGGGTTGTGGAAATAGCGTGTTAAAGTCGCTAGGCACAGTTTTAGTCGATTTGAGTATTAACGGCGTGAAAGTGCGAGTACCGTATAAGGTCGTTTCCGATGATCTGTTAGTTGGGACTATACTAGTAGGTCAGTCGTTTTCTGAACAACCACATGTCGTCGTACATAAGGACGCAGCGGCACTATAGTTAATCGATATTGGGAATGAAATACCTTATTCAAAGCTAGAAATTCAAATTTCTAATCCCTCGAAGCTTTATATTTTAGATTCTGTCAGGTTATCGACTATTTAACTGGTTATATTTTGTTGCCCGGTAGAATTTCAGGAAATCCGTATAACCAGTTTATCATATGTGGTATACAAATGGTTCAAAATTGTTTTTTTTTAGATAAGTATGTATCCCTTGTGTTATAGAAAAGGATAGTATTTTGCGTCGTGCTCAAAAGGTTGATACAGTTAATAGGATAGAAGGTAATCTTGTAATATAGGTCCCTCCACAAAAAATGATATTTAGAAAGGTTCTCTTTGGGGAGACAGTTTTGGATAATGATAAGGATAGACTCAGTTTTAGATAGGTACAGTCATTGCTTTGCATCTAGTCTCAAAGAATTTAACGCGGATACAGAATTGCGTGCAGACTCAAGTAAAATTGGTCTAGGCGGTATACTTATGCAACGTGTAAGTGAAAATGATCCTTTTCGACCGGTTGCGTTCTATAGACGACAGACATCTCCGGAAGAAAAGAATTTCCACACGTACGAATTAGAATAATTAGCTATAGTATGTTCTTTGAAGAAGTTTGGAAGTTTAGGGTATTTTTATTGGGCAAGGAGTTCAAAATCGTCACGGACTGTACTGAATTAATAATAATAATAAGTTTATTCAAGTCCACTTATATCTATTTACACATTTCGGTGACAACCACACTAGGCGCAGCCTGTATCGTGGTTATCAATTTAGATCCACTTTCTTAAAACGGGATATAATTCCGAGGATAGCGCGGTGGTAGTTAGCTCTGCAGGAGTTTACCTGTTCTATTGAATATAGAGACGGGAAAAATATGTCTCATGCTGATGCACTGTTGCGAAATCGCGTTGAATGATATGAATCATACGTAGACTGAGGTGTTCTTCGTGATGAATATAGCTAATAAAGACTGGCTTCAAACATTACAACTTTGTGACTCTGAATTGTGCAGAATTAAGGATATACTCAGTAATAATATAGATTTGAAGCGATTGCAATATATGAATTATAATTATATAATAAATAATATATTAATAATAAATATAATATTAATAATATATTATATAATAATAATTATATAAATTGTACAAGTGCTTGGGCAATAAGGATCATATTCGCTGGGTGATACCGAACGGTGCGCGGTGGCAGATATGTCGGATGAATCACGATGAGATTGGGCAATTTGGCTACGAGAAAAACGCCAGAGAGGATTAAAAAGAATTATTGGTTTTTATCATTCAAAATCATTAAAATGTATGTTAGTGCATGTTTAGATTGTGTTTTTGTTAAATAAGCTTCAAATAGCAATGAAGGTTTATTGCACTCGATACCTAAAGTAGAAAACCCTTTTACACCCTTCATATCGGCCACGCCGGACCTTTCGGCAAATCTAAAAAAGGAAACTCGAACTTGTTGGTAATAGTAGATACCTTCACCAAGTTTTTGAAACCTGTACGAAATACTAGAACACAAAACGTTATAAAAGCTTTGGAACATATATTTTACACGTATAGAGCGCCCGAACGAGTGATAAGTGATCGCGGTAGTTGTTTTACCTCTCATATATTTCGGAAATTCTGTACATTTAAGCATATTATTCACATTCTCAACGCCGTAACAAGCCCCCGGTCGGTCGGTTTCGAGCTCCTTGACTGCACAAATTCTAAAAAGCAATGAGAAGGATTGGGACAATCAACTAGGCAAAATTCAGTTGGGTCTGAATAATACTATTCAAAAGACCACAGGCGATCTCCTACAGATATCATGTTTGGCACCAGCATGATCAGTGAAATCAGTCGCAGCTTAACGAAGTAATTGCGAGGTGCGTGAGAAAACGTTGATGTAACACCTATACGGGATGAAGTAAAAGACCGATTTGACAAATGTTTTAGGTATCGGTCGTTATAGGATAGTCTCTGTGCCAGGTATTATAAACGTAAAACCACAGTCGCTGCAGATCGTATGCAGCCGTGGGTACATGTAGCTGCATTGGGGGTTAATGACGCAGAATCTAGTGACGATAATAATGATTACCTAATTGAACATGAGGGAACCGAATCACAGTTAATCGAGACTTACTTTACTTAATGTAAATTCCTACAGATGTTTTGACTCATTTATTATAAATTCGTTAAGGCAAGAAAAAAGTTAACATTCATTTTCTTATTGGTTTGTTTCAGATTATGAAGTCCGAAATATGTGAAAGGTTAAATTATATGCGAGAAATGATTGGTTCGCAATGAAATAATTAAGGTGCGAGAAGTGATTGGTTCGCAACTTAGTTATGGAATCCAAGTGCGAGAATTGATTGGTTCGCAACTTTCAAGGAATCCAAGTGCGAGAATTGATTGGTTCGCAACTTTCAAGGAATCCAAGTGCGAGAATTGATTGGTTCGCAACTTTCAAGGAATCCAAGTGCGAGAATTGATTGGTTCGCCACTTTCAAGGAATCCAAGTGCGAGAATTGATTGGTTCGCAACTTTCAAGGAATCCAAGTGAGAGAATTGATTGGTTCGCAACTTAGTATTGTGGTAATATTCATAAATAACGTTTACGTTACAGTAGTGTATAAAAAGTAATTATATCTATAAGAATTGTTTCTAATTGAGATCTTTCGATAATGTTGGATTTTTAATAATCTATATAAATAAATGGTCAATATCTCTTATACATAGAGAAATATATATATATTACTTGTGTTAGCATATTAAGTAGCTGAGAGATATAAATATTTAGATAGTTATGAATATAAAAAAAAAAACACTTGGTTTCACATATTAATTAAGGTTATATATGTAATAGAACAATAAGTAGTAAAAATTCACTTAAAATTGTTAATTATTTTGAATAAGATGCTATAAACAATTTATATTAACATACCTGCCGACATATAAAATAAAGTGTTTTTTATAATAGTAACATGTAATTCATAAAAAAAAAAAAATTTTTTTTTAAAATATTAATTAAAGATAACTTTTTAAAAATAATATTGTATAAAATCTCTTGTATGGATATACATAAATTAATTAGTTTGTTCAGAAATGGTCAAGTGTTAGGTGTTATACTTAATTCATGTATGAGGACATACATGTTGTCAGAATGGACGAGTGTTAGGTTTTTAAAAATAAGTAAATTATTGTATTATAATTTTGTGATTGCATTGCTTTAATTGTTTTAAACTACAGTTTGCACATTTTCATCAATATACGTTTCTGAACGAATGCTTCCAGGCGAACGTTATACCGGTAGTGACGTAGTTATGAAAGAGTCTACTTTGTAAAGAGCAAGCCACGTTGGGACATTCTGATTTTGGAACCCGAGCTTATCGGACGTACAGTTGTTAACTTTGTATTCGTTAGTCTAAGTATTAGTCTTCGGAAATAAAGAGTGAAGCTGAAAGCATCGGTGTTATTATTTCTGCTACCTGCGTGCTACCCATGTGTTCCTAAAGAGTAGAGGAGTCCTTACATGTCATATATTAAACCAATTGCAGTTAGAGAAAAAACTAGTATTTTGTCACTTTAATAATAATTATATGTTGAGTTATACTATATACATTACTTCATTAAAATATCATATTAAATGTGTTTATGTATACATATTTAATATTTGCCTTTGCAGGGTTCTCGTTTTGGCCTGTGTACATTATTGCTACTATTACTATTAGAGCTACGTTTACAATGAGAAACGCGAATAAATAACTAGAAATTGCGTTTTGAATTTCATGTGTTTCTAAAACTGGTGACGTTTTCATGTGATGAATATCTTACGTGCTTGTGTGTATGCGAATGTTAGGAGAAGGCATTCTGCAGCTATCTGTGTATGTTATCTGTCAGAGGCAGGTCCGGGGCGCGCCGGCGACCTTCGACTCGGCGCAACGATTGTTGGTTCCATTCCGGGATATGAGCGCGGCTCCCGTTCCGATCACACAATGTATATTTCTAGAGGAAATTGTTTATGTTGCGGCCAAAATTCGGGCTTGCGTAGCGACGACGGGATAACGCGCTATTTTCTGCTCTATCTTGCGGAGTTTCAAGGATTTCAGAAATCGCACAGTCTATACGTGACATAGTTGTTATAGTATATACATACATACATTCACGCCTGTTTCCCCAGAAAGGTAGGCAGAGGCATACTAATATGCCCACACTTCGCTAATTACATAGTTGGTCCCACGCAATAGGTGGGGAGCCTATTTCCGCTTACCGGCCACTGTTTTGTTTACCTGAACCTCGTTCGTTGATCGGCAGGTGCACCACTTGCAGGTGAGGTTGGTTTAAACTCCTTAGGTCTTGTTAGGATCCCTATGCAGTACATATCAGTAATAATCATGTCTGTGGTAGCGGTTCCTCCAGAGAATGTGTCGAGCGAGGGTGCGTAGGACGACTAAGGAAATGGAAGGCGATGGGCCACATCTTACCGTTCAACGTTCTTTGAAGTGAACTTTCCTACAACCGTATAGATGCTCTTTATATAATTGTATCAAGGTTTCTGTTCTATATCAATGTGCATAATATTAGGTATGTATGTGTCTGTGTCGTGAATAGTTTAGCTGTAGATTTTTATCTTTTATAATTAAGCGATCGAATCAGAATACAGAAATGTTAAATAAGAATATTGGTACCGTTTGAAGTATTATTGAAAAAGCCTAGAAAAATATTTTAATTTGGTTATATCACAGAAGGTTCTTGTAACTCTTTTCAGTAACAAAATAAATGGTTGTACAGTAGGTACAGCTCAGTAGACGAGCGCGGGCCGGGGAGTAACGACGCACTCGCATTATTCAGCTGATTCTGTTTTGCGAGGTTTATACGACGTTTTTACGACTCGGCCCGATTCTGCCACTTTGAATATTCATTTGCGCGTAACCAAGGCGTGGAGTGATATCGGAACGCTCCACAAGTTATGTGAAGTGTCATTCGTGGTAGAGGAAATTGCGATCATGTGAGAATGCCTACCGTTTGAGCTTTAGGGCAGATCGGTGTTCCGATTTTGGAAAGGAGTGTTTGTGTTCTTGAACTTATTAAATACGTTGAACGTCATTGATCTCAGACATATATTGTCGGTCATTTAGCTTTTAAGGACTTATTTGTCAAAAGGAAATCAATTTATAATGACAAAGTCCAAGTCCCATTACTGGGCGCAGAATTCTTTTGTGATAAAAGGCAATACGATTTCAGGTCATACACCTCGCGGATTCAATGCGGGTTCGTCTATATTCGGTCATAAATCAGCAAAGATGTTGAAGAATGAGTTGGTGTACGTCGGCGCCGCGTTCGGATTCATTATAAAGAAAACACTTGCGACGACGAAACAGATTTTCGTACTCAATAATACAATATTGCACTTCGAAGATATGAAAAATATTGCGTCCACATGGCGTCAAACCAGTTTATCTTTAGAACAATACACTGAAATATTATTCCAACAATTTAACACCAATAAATGACTTTACCATTCCTTATTTGTATATTTCTATAAGTGATGTAAAATTATGCCTTGCCGGAAAATAATGCAAAGCGCCAAGAGCAATGAACATTAAATATGGCTAATAAAATGTGACAATCAAACAGAAAGTCATTATATAATAACATTATTTGTGAAAAGAATTTAAAAAAAATCATTATTGTTATTTTGATAAGTATTTAAACATTGCACATTTGTTTGGCAGTAATAACAAGGTATGGATTTAAATATTTGGAATCTTAATTTTAATCATTACCTATAATTATATAAAATTTATTAATTATATTTTATATAATTTTAATATTGTAATTAAAATAGTAACATTAATGTTATAGCTTTGTTGACTGATGATCCGGTGAGAACAAAATGATAATGATTATTATAATAAGAAATTTATGAATAAAATGCGCCCACATGTACTTATGACACGCGTTAGTATTAAGATGTCTCAAAACTCATAAGTGCTCGGAGCCCAAATTGAATCGAGCATTTTTTATTTGCAAATATCAAACGATGACGGAGAGAGCTCATCTTTCGATAGGCCTTGAGAGCTTTCAAATTATTCTGTCTTAAATGTATTATTACGTTTCGGTATGTTGCCTCCGTATTAAAACACGAACGACCTAGTTTAATGTTCCATCCAATAAAGATTCATACCTCCAGTTTTCTCGAAGAGTCTATAACGAAGCCGAAATTTCATAGCCATTGCTCGAATTAATGAGCCGTGAAAGTGATACAACTCATCTGACACTCACGTGTTTTTACGATGTATAATATTCATCGCGGCGTGTGAGACGCGAGATGAGCGGCCCGGGGTGCGCGAGCGGGAATGTAGTTCGCGCGGCCTTTGAGTCGCTGAGGCACAATAACATGAGCGTAATGTAGAAACGAAATTCGATAAGAAAACTTATAATGGAAAATTCCCGCAGCTGTATCGATTGGACGCGATGGTTGGGGACACGTAATTACTGTAATGCTTTAAATTGACGTAGTTTTGGCTGCGAAGAGGTTATACTGCAAATGAGTAGTGAATAAACACATAAATATCTTAGATAGACGAAATGGGGGATAGATATATTTGATGGCATGTGATACGCCTGTACTTTTACAAAGAAATACCAACACGTTTCTCTCTTTGCTGAAAGGCATCTGGTTTTAAGCTTCATGTTCCCAGCAAAGTCTCTCTCTACAATACTCTTTAGGCCAACCCAGTTTTGTGTAAAGCGTTACTATTTGAGGATATTTCACACTGTAGTGGTACTTACGCTTTCTTTATGAGATGTTAAGTACTTATTCTTTCAACATTTCCATTAACTATTTAAAGCGTTAAAAATACAACATGTAACGGCCAACTTACGTTTATATATTTATATAATGTGAGACTGTTATAGTATTCAAAAACCTTTTAATAAAACAAAACAGCTAGTAACTGTACACTTACTAAGAACAATCGTGTTGAGTGAATGGTAAACTAACACACGTGCGGCCCCGCTGCGGCTCTCGACAGTCAACCTACCCAATTGCAGTTATAGTTCCCCGATACATTAAACCGAATCCCTTTTATCTGGTGGATAAAGGAAACGATGAGCAATGCATCCGCCGCGCCGCCTCCATAAAACGGGGGTTCAATAAAAAGACGGCGGCACCAATATTTGTTAGATAGTGCTTCGTCAGAGGCTTCGGGTGGCCTGTCGGACCGGCGGGAAGCCGATTACGGCCTGCGGTTGGCCAGATTAGAGGGGGAAGATGCGGGGAAGTGGGGGGGGGGGGAAGACACAGCTGGAACCGATAGGGAGGATGTCCCCCACAAGCACACATGTCATACAACTGTCCGATACACACCTCTTTATTCAAGAACCTTCTTACAGATTGTTATTTTAAATGCTACGCTTATGGCTAGGGATAAATTTAATAGTGGATGTAACAGATATCATAAATATCAAGTTTTTACACAGCCCATTTCTACGAAATTTCTGAGATTAGTATTATCTTTTTTGTGAGCGGTGAAATAATTTTCGCCTGCCTGCCTACGATATCTAGTTATAAAAAACTTTAAGAGTTATACTCTCACTAAACGAGTATCGAACAAGTCAACACTGGATATGAATATGAATGGATGACTGTTACGTACTGTGAAATTTTAAGTAATTAACTTAGTTAAATATTACTATTGATTCATTTCATAACGGAAAATCTTGCGGGTCGTCTGATTAAAGTAAACTTATCAAACCGGTTTTAAAAGTAGATATAAAAAATTACCGTGAGTGTGAAATTTCGGTTATGGCGGTAAATTGCTTCAGATGCAAGGCTTCTACTTAAAGTCAAAGTCAAAAGTCAAAAATACTTTATTTCATAAACTATTACATAGTACTTGAAAACGTCAAAATTATAAAAAAATAACAAAAACAAATAAAATATAACTATACTAAAATCACGAAGCTTAGATTCACTTGCAACCAAATAATTTAAAAAAACAAAAAACATTTAAGTGCAAGCGAATCTAAGTGCCAGTTCCGAGCCACCGCTCTGTAAGAAGAACTGGCAAGAAACTCACAGGCTATGCTCTTTTAAATTATCGATTGGTTAGTAACAATCTTCATTTGTCTGTGACGCTATACAATGCAACATAATATAACAATATTCATGCTTTAAGTCATTCATATTAGAATAGCCTGTATGAAACGGCGGTTTAATCCCAAGCATTTTTATCAGCCATATAGTCTTTAATAGAATAATATCCCTTTGAAGACAGCTTGCGTTTTATTGTTAATTTAAATTTATTTAGGCTTAATTGCTGTATATTGCTTGGGATTTTATTATAGAATCGCACACATTGACCTTTAAAAGATTTGTTAATTTTTTGGAGCCTAGTGGCAGGTACAACTAGTTTATGCTTATTTCTTGTGTTTAGGTTATGTATATCACTTTTCTTACTCAATTTATCAAAATTTTTGTGTACATATACTAGGTTTTCATAAACAAACTGACCCGCCACTGTCAAAATACCAATTTCTTTAAATTTATCCCTTAGTGAATGTCTACATGGTAGATTATAAATTGCTCGTATGGCCCTCTTCTGCAGTACAAAAATATTTTGAATATCTGCGGCACAACCCCACAGAAGAATACCATACGACATAACACTATGAAAATAGCAATGATAAACAAGCCTAGCTGTTTCAACGTCTGTTAATTGGCGAATTTTCTTTACCGCGTATGCAGCAGAGCTGAGTCTATTCGACAATTCACCAATATGTGGGCCCCACTGTAACTTAGAATCTAATATAACACCCAAAAATTTGGTGGTATCCACAAGGGTCAACTCATCTTCCTTTATTTTAATAGTGGTGTTTACTTGTCTGACGTTAGGCGTCACGAATTTAATGCATTTCGTTTTAGCCCCATTTAATAATAAATTGTTAACGTCAAACCAGTGCACCACCTTTGAGATCGCATTGTTTACATCGTCTGGGTTCTGATATCGCTTTATTTTAAATAATAATGATGTATCATCAGCAAACAATACTATCTCGTGATTTTCCTTTACCAAATGTGGCAAATCATTAATATAAATTAAAAACAAAAACGGGCCGAGAATCGAGCCCTGCGGTACCCCCATTTTTACTACAGAACCCTGAGATCGCTTTCCATTAACTTCAACCCTTTGAATCCTATTACTTAAGTAAGAAGTAAGAAGATCCAATGCGGAGCCTCTTATTCCATAATAATCTAATTTTTTTATCAATGTTTCATGAGGAACACAATCAAAAGCTTTGGACAGATCGCAAAAAATACCTAAAGCGTCCAAAGAATCTTCCCAAGCATCAAAAATATGTTTCAAAAGCTCAACACCTGCATCGGTTGTGGAGCGACCCTTAGTGAATCCAAATTGTTTTGAATGCATTAAGCCATTTTTATTAAAAAATCTTAACATTTGGCTGTAAATAAGTTTTTCAAAAATTTTACTAAAAGTAGGCAGCACTGAAATAGGTCTAAAATTAGTTGGGTCTGCTGTACTGCCCGATTTAAATAGTGGAATGATTTTACTATTTTTCATTAAATCTGGAAACGTGCCGCAATCTATACATTTATTAAATATTATAGCTAAACTGTGCGCCACCGAAACAATGATAGGCTTGGTAACTACGATGGAATTGCCCCAGAGGTCTGCAGTCTTTTTAACATTAAGAGTATTAAATGTCTTAATTATATCTATGGGTGTTACATGATTAAACATAAACTCTTCTGTACAAATGTTTACATTATCTCTTAAAATAGCCTCCGCTAAAGTAGGCGAGGAATTTAAAGTTTTTGTAGTAGACACTGGAATATTAGTAAAGAAGTCTTCAAAAGCATTGGCAATATCTAAAATATATCTAATAATAATCAGATGTAAGCGTCTTGCTATCAATGTTGAGTTTAAACTTATTATTATAATTCTTATTTCTTCCCGTTTCACTATTAATAATATTCCATGTCATTTTAATCTTATCAACACTATTTTTAATTTTATAGCTCAAATAACAAGACTTTGCCGTATGACATGCTTTTCTAAATATTTTAGAATATTTCCTTACATAATTATGAAATTGTTCACTATTGTTAACATTTCTTTCGTCATACAGTTCATACAGTCTCTTTCTACTTTTATGTAGCCCAGGAGTAGCCCATTCACTAAAGGCAGCATTATCATTTACCTTAATCGTTTTGGGAGTAAATGTTGATTGAAAACTACTACAAAAGTCGCTAAAAAACATATTATATAAAATATTAGGGTCATTGCTTTTATCTACCATGGGTAAACTAAATGATAATAATTTATTGTTAAACCTCTCAAAACGATTATTGGTTTTTGGTATAAATGTTATTGTTCTTTTAGCCACAGTTTTATTTCTACAAAGCAAAGATATTTGTTGACCACAATGATCTGAATCTAATTGATTAATAATTTTTTTACTGTCATCACTCAGTATAATATCTGTAAATATGTTATCCAAGCAAGTGGCAGTAGTGGCTGTAATTCTTGTTGGCTCTAGAAACACATTTATCAAATTATATGATTTAAAAAGTGCTTTTATTCTTGTACATGCACTCGAACACTCTAGCAAATTAACATTAAAATCTCCACAAACAATAACATTTTTGTTAGCATTATAAACTTTTCCCAGCACTTCATCCATAATACTTTCAAATAAATCATATGAAGCTGATGGAGGTCTGTATACACTCAATACAACAAACCGCTCCATTTCGATACAGGCTATTTCAATAATCCGTTCGGCTGAGAAGCTTACTATATCATGGCGCTCCTTGAATCTAAATTTCTTATTTACTATAATTAATGATCCACCATGTATAGCACCCTCCCTGCAAAACGAACTACCTACCTGGTGATTATTAAAATTGAACATGAACTGGTTACTTTTAATCCAATGTTCAGTAATGCAAAAAATATCAATATGATTACCGTTCATGAACAATTCAATTTCTAGTTCCTTACCCAATATTCCTCTAATATTCTGGTGCACCAGGTTTATAACATTATTTTGTTTAGTAATTACTATGCCAGAGTTTGTCTCTGTTGTCTTAGATCTTAATTTAAATGATTTTCTATATTAGAAATAGAATCAGAATAATTAATGTCAACACAACAATTATTATCTACACTACTGCTTTGCTCAATAGAAGCAATATGTTTAGCCAAATTCTTGGCTGTTATACTAAAATAATAGGATAGCGAATTTGCTATCTGTCGCTTAAAACTAGATGAAAGGTAATATCTACCTTTAGTCATAAATTTGCTGCTAACAAAACTGTTAGTATCAATCAAATTAATACAATCATGATATGTACTTATAGTATGTAGTACACAGTTTAACTTATATCTAAGATTATTTTCCGCTTTTCTTTTCTTAACATTACTTTCTCAGCGCTGCCTCTCAGAGTCTACCTGTGTCCCACGATCGAGTGCTAAACTAGCTGGCTATGGGCCGCTCCGATACCCTTTATTTTACGAGCGCCTCGGGGACGTTGCCGTCTTTAGCGGCGTGAATCAATCGTTTACGACCTGTCCAACAGTAAAGAGGTGGAGCTATTTAGTCAATTTGTAAAGGAGATATTAAGCCCGGAGCGGTCCATTACGGCGTGGGGGCGGGGGCCGCTGCTCGCGCGTGATGGATGTGCAGCGATGTTCGCGCTACACGGCAGTAATCACGCTGACAACAATACGATACACGCACAGTTACTAAATCTCACATATCTGATTCACTGCGCGCTTATCTGTGAAGGGCGAGTTGGCGCAATTCTACATTGTTATTGTAATTCTACTCGACATTTTGAAATTCATTTCGCAGGAATTTTAAATTAAGATACTGTAAAAGACAGATGGTGTTAGAATTTAGTAAAGCAAAGCGGGTAAAACTATTCTGTTGGATGTAAATTTAAACCATTATCATATAATAAGATAAATCTAGTGTTTTATATTGCGTAATATATAGGAGGAGGCTGAATACTATTAATAAACGCGCAGTTTATATTGTATATCTTTTTTTAAATTTTGACAAGGTTACCCTTCTAATTCATGGGGGAGGCCTTTGTTCCTTGGGCTGATGATGATGGTGAAAGATGAAAACTACATCATTATTTCATATATACAAATTATTTGTAGATTCGTAGATAACTTCTATAAGACTTCATTAGTTAATTGGCTAATGGTAAACACTAGATCGGTTCCGATTGCACTCTGATAATTACTTACTGATGTTCGTCTGAGGACGAGGATTGCATTTGCATTCATTTGTTAGTGTTTGTTATCGCACTCACAAAGCCTTTGAAGAAAATAACAATTTATTTAATTGATTAATTACTAAGATAAGACGTTGCATAGATTCTATCCTACAACCAGTGACGACCGATATGACGTGGAGGTCAGTATACCTGCACTCAGGGTTCGATTCCCACACAGGACAAATCTTCGTGTGCATGAACATGAATATTTGTTCTGATCTGGGTAATTTTCTATGTATATCAAGTATTTATTTACAAAAAAATAAAGAAAAAGATATTTAAGTATGTTTATCCTTTCTTTAGTATTCATAACACAAGTTCTTAGTGATACTTATCTTGGAACTAAATAATTGGCGAGAAAAGAGAATATTTAAAAAAAAACCTACCAATTAGATTCCGACCACCTGGGATTCAGATGGACTTCAGGTAAGCTTGAAAACGCGAATGTTTGTTATTGTGATTGCTTATTTGGAGACCATCTTTTGTTACCATGTTCATCATCATCATCATCATTTCAGCCATTCGAAGTCCACTGCTGAACATAGGCCTCCCCAATTGCTTTCCACGTAGATCGATTCTTTGCCGCCTGCATCCACCGGCTCCCCGCCGCCCTGACCAGATCGTCGGTCCATCGCGTTGGGGGCCGCCCTCTACTACGTTTGCTGATTCGTGGTCGCCATTCAAGAACCTTAACGCCCCATCGGTCGTCGGTTCTTCGAGCTATGTGCCCCGCCCATTGCCACTTCAGCCTGCAAACGCGCTTCGCTATGTCGGTCACTCTGGTTCTCCTACGGATTTCCTCATTTCTGATTCTATCACGTAGGGACACTCCGAGCAAAGCTCTCTCCATTGCACGCTGAGCGACTTTGAGCTTCCTTATGAGGCCCATAGTCAGGCACCACGTCTCAGTCCCATACGTCATCGCTGGCAACACACACTGGTCGAAGACTTTCGTCTTGAGACACTGAGGTACTTTGGACGAGAAGATTTTGCGTAGTTTCCCGAACGCAGCCCAACCGAGCTGGATTCGACGATTGACCTCTTTCTCGAAGTTGGACTTACCTAATTGGACTTTTTGTCCCAGGTATACGTACTCGTCGACAACTTCGAGGGCCGAGCTTCCCACTATTACTGGGGTAGGCACAACATGGATATTTGACATGATTTTCGTCTTATCCATGTTCATTTTAAGACCTACCCTTCGGGAAGCTCTGTCGAGGTCTCCGAGCATTGTGCCCAGATCCACAAGCGACTCCGCTATGACCACTATGTCGTCGGCAAATCGAAGGTGAGTCATATACTCGCCATTAATGTTGATGCCGTAGTTTTCCCAGTCCAGTAGCTTGAAAACATCCTCCAGAGCAGCAGTGAACAGTTTCGGTGAAATGACATCACCCTGTCTCACGCCTTTCTGCAAGAGGATAGGATTCGTGCACTGGTCCAGTACTCGTACGGACATGGTGGCGTTTCTGTATAAACTCCTCAGAACTTCGATATACCGATGATCAATGCGGCATCGCTGCAGGGACTGAAACACTGCCCAGCTCTCGATCGAAACAAAGGCTTTCTCATAGTCCACAAACGCTAAGCAAAGTGGCTGGTTATATTCCTCGGTCTTCTGTATAACCTGCCGCAGCGTGTGAATGTGGTCTATGGTTGAAAAGCCTTTTCGGAAACCGGCTTGTTCGGGAGGCTATAAGTCGTCAAACCTTTGACCGAGACGGTTCGTGATGACCCGTGAAAACAACTTATAGACGTGGCTCAGTAGCGTGATCCTTACTATTACTATTACTATTACTATTACTATATATTAGGTCGGGGAAAAAGTCTTTTCGCATAACGTAGGTATAAACTTATTATAAAATTTTTTTGACTGTACTATTTGTGTCTGGCTGGTTTTGGTAACATTAAAAAGGTTCCATTATAAAGAAAAGAAAAAAATAAAAAAAAGTTGTTTCCCGCTATTTTTCATTTGTTTTTCTCTTCGTAAAAATGAGTGAATCTAATGAAGAAATTCGATACATTTTAAAATTTTATTATAAAAAATGCAAAAATGCAACTCAAGCAGTGAAAAAAATTTGTGATGTTTATGGACCTGATGCAGTGTCAGTAAGAGTAGCACAAATTTGGTTCAAACGTTTTCAGTCCGGAAATTTTGATGTTAAAGATGCACCTCGCTCTGGTCGCCCTGTTACGAATAAAATGGACGCCATTTTTGAAAGAGTGGAGCAAGATCGGCATATTAGTAGTTACGATGTAGCTGAAGAACTGGGAATTGACCACAAAACAGTTTTGACCCATTTGAAGAAAGCTGGTTATACAAAAAAGCTCGATATTTGGGTGCCACACGAGCTCACTCAAAGAAACTTAATGAACCGTGTACTCATTTGCGATTCATTATTGAGACGTAATGAAACCGAGCCGTTTTTGAAGAGATTGATAACTGGCGATGAAAAGTGGATCACGTACGACAAGAACGTGCGAAAAAGGTCGTGGTCGAAAGTTGGCCAGGCTTCACAGACTGTGGCCAAACCTGGCCTAACACGAAATAAGGTGATGCTGTGTGTATGGTGGGATTGGAAGGGCATTGTTTATTATGAGCTTTTACCGCCCGGCAAAACCATCGATTCTGATCTTTACTGCCAGCAACTGATGAGATTAAAGGAAGCAGTCGAGAGAAAACGGCCGGAATTGATCAACAGGAAGGGTGTGGTCTTTCATCACGATAACGCTAGACCACACACATCTTTAGCCACTCAGCAAAAATTAAGAGAGTTCGACTGGGAGGTCCTAGTGCATCCACCATATAGCCCTGACCTTGCGCCTTCAGATTTTCACCTGTTTCGGTCTCTGCAGAATTCTTTAGGTTCTGTAAGGTTGACCTCAAGAGAGGACTGCCAAATCTATTTGTCCCGTTTTTTTGATCAGAAGTCCCAAAGTTTCTACAGTAACGGGATAATGTCTCTGCCCACAAAATGGCAGAAAGTTATTCAACAAAACGGTACATATATATTGTAAATAAATGTAAATAAACTTTGAAAAAAATGTCTTGACTTTTCATACAAAAATACGAAAAGACTTTTTCCCCAACCTATTATTATATAATATTATAAATGCGAAAGTAACTCTGTCTGTCTGTCTGTCTGTCTGTCTGTTACTCTTTCACGCCAAAACTACTGAACGGATTTGAATGAAATTTGGTATACAGATGGTCTAGACCCTGAGAAAGAACATAGGCTACTTTTTATTTCGAAAAGGGGGTTGTAAAGGGTTAAGGGAGTGAAAAGTTGTATGGGATTTCTTAATTTTAAAAGATAAAACCATGAAACTTAATATTTAAGCACTTGATAAGAAATAATTAAACATTTGTTCTAGCGTTTTTGAAATTTCGT
The DNA here is from genome assembly GCA_949126915.1 of Musotima nitidalis. Classification (NCBI taxonomy): domain Eukaryota; kingdom Metazoa; phylum Arthropoda; class Insecta; order Lepidoptera; family Crambidae; genus Musotima; species Musotima nitidalis. The sequence continues at coordinate 1,932 of CASBPN010000002.1, read as the reverse complement.
CCTGTGAGAGATGAAATAGGGGTTGAAAGTTTGTATGAAGTTCGAGGTTCGTTCGAAGGTCGAGTTTAAAAAATATTTTGGCTTTTGAAGTTAAAGTTACTTTTAACGAATTCTCTGCATCGCCGCCGCTGATATCTACTATACCTACTAATGATTCTTATTAAATAATAAAAATGCTACTAAAAGATACTATTCCACGCGGACGAAGTCGCGGGTAACAGCTTGTTGGCCTATAATTCTTCAAAAGGGATTTGTCACCTTTCTTGAAGAAAAGGACAACCACACCACTGGACCACGCCTGTGGCGTACGTCCCTCGAGAATGACGGTATTAAAGAGCTTCTGGAGTACCTTAAGTACTGGTGTACCACCCGCTCTCAGGAGCTCTGCTGTCATCCCGTCTTCCCCCGGTGCCTTGTTGTTTTTTAGTTGTTTCAGGGCCATCCTAATCTCGTACAGGCTGACGTCCGGGATGTCTTCGGTGGTATGTCGAGTTAGTTTGGCTCTAGGGTCTTTAGCCAAACAAGTAGCGGGATCTTGCGTACTGGTATACAACTGTCCATAAAACCTTTCGATCTCCCTCATAATCTCAGGTCTCGACGTGACTAGACTGCCTTCGTTGGTCTTCAGCTGTGTCAACTGACTCTGACCAATAGACAGATCCCGTGCGAACACTTTTGAACCCCTGTTCCTCTCTATTGCATCTTCAATACAATTTGTATTGAATTTGCGAATATCGAGTCGCAAGGATTTCGAGATCTGTCTATTGATGAGCCGGTAAGAAGACGCTTCCGCTGAAGACTGCAATCGCATGTCTCGTCGCGCTTCCATGAGATTAAGAGTTTGAGTCGACAGTTTATTGGTTTTAGTTTGTCGGGTCTTATAATGTTTGGACCCGACAACGTGGACAGTATCAACCAGCCCGCCGCTTATATCGTCAACGGTTACGCAGTTCTCCAGACCTGCGAAGCGATTTTGAAGCTCGAGCTGAAAGTTCTCGGGTTTTGAATATGGCAGCTGAGGGTCGGAGCGTAGACCTCATCAAACGGGACCTTTCAAGCTTTATATTAATATTCAATGTGCCCCTTACCATTCGGTGATCGCTACCGGTTTTCACCCTGGCGATCACAGAGACATCATTGAATATTGTTCGCCTTAGTGGTCAATGATGAAGTCTATCTCATTCCTCGTGAAACCATCGGGGCTCAGCCAGGTCCATTTCCTGTGTGGTGGCTTCTTGAAGAAGGAGTTCATCATAAAGAGGCCCTCCTTCTCCATGAAGTCAGCCAACCGCTGTCCCCTATGGTTCCTTCGCCCTATTCCAAATTGCCCCACTTTCTGCTCGTCACCGCTTCGTTGCCTAGCCTTGCGTTAAAGTCTCCCATAACAACCGTGTAGTGAGTCAGTGAAGTATGAATGGCGGCAGAAATGTCATCATACAATATCTCCACGTCCTCGTCAGGGTGTGCCGAGGTCGGTGCGTAAACCTGAATTACCTTCAACGAATACCGTTTGATGATTCTGAGTATTAGGTACGCTACCCTGGTCGACACACTCCGAATAGACACGACGTTGTTACGGATAGACTTCCGGACGATAAAACCGACACCACCTTGGGGACAGGCGATCGCCCTCCCGGTGTAGAGCAAGTAGCCGGACCTTAAGATTACCGTATCCTCTCCCTGTCTACGGACTTCGGATAACCCGATAATGTCCCAGTGCAACCGCTCTATTTCCTCCTCCAGCTCGTCAATCTTCTCGTCGGTCCTCAGTGTGCGCGTGTTATAAGTTGCCAGGTGCAGAAGTCGTCGTTTTTGGGTGGTAGCCGGATCTCTGCCGGTGATTCTTAGCACCCCCTGTCCCGCCGTTACCAAGACCGCTACCGTAATCTGGAATAGCGGGGCCGCCGGGGACTGGGGGCCGTATACGCGTGG
>CASBPN010000001.1:0-110000 GCA_949126915.1 Musotima nitidalis | reverse complement strand
ACCAACCAACCAACCAACCAACCAACCAACCAACCAACCAACCAACCAACCAACCAACCAACCAACCAACCAACCAACCAACCAACCAACCAACCAACCAACCAACCAACCAACCAACCAACCAACCAACCAACCAACCAACCAACCAACCAACCAACCAACCAACCAACCAACCAACCAACCAACCAACCAACCAACCAACCAACCAACCAGCTATCTATGGCATGAGATCTATTGAGGGATAAGTTTAAGGAGATAGGCATAATGAGTGTATGTGTGTATTCACGGTATATTTATGAAAACTTACTGCAAAATTACTGCTTACTCTTAAAAATGATAGTAAGTTATCTAAACATAATGATAGACATAATATAAACTTAAGAATTAAGAATAAACTGGCTATGCCCAAGTATAGTCTCCATAAAGTTGCAAATGCTTTTGCTGGGAATAGTATTCGCACGTACAATACAGACTGGTTAAAAATTACTTGGAAACCGAGTACTTATTATTAGTCGTTAAGAAGTACGAGTCTTAAGTAATAAATAATAATGATAGATTAAGCTGAATATCGTAAATAAATTAATTTAATTGCGTAAACACACTCCATTGTTATTTTGTCAAGCTTCAACGCATATTTTTTGTGAATAGACCTAAGACACAAGTAATTCTTCTTCTTTCTTTTAAACAATGGCTTCGTGCGGCTAGCACATTTAGCCAGTGTCAAGTAATATATTAATACTATAAATACCCTCCCCTAAACCCCTTGAGTCCTCGGTAAAGATGTGGGACTATATTGAGATCTCACATGGACTCCTTAAGAGATTAAACTTACTTATTTTAGGTAGATAATGTTTCTTTTTCTTTTAAATAATGGCTTCGTGCGGTTTGCACATTTAGCTAGTGTCGCAAATAAATAAAAAATTGAGCTGAATTATTTACCCACCCGTTGCATCGCTCACATCAAAGTGTCAGTTATTTCGTCCTACTAGTCAGTGTTCCGGATGGCGCTTACGCACCTAGACGCAAATTCATGTATAGAAAATAAAACAAAACTACTGACATGATGCTTTACTTACTTTCCCGCTAAGAAGTCTAAAACAAAGAGATTTAATATAGTAATAGAGCGGCTATTAGAGACTTTTCCATACAAAAAATTTGAGCTGGCGCGGAAGTAGCGCTATCTAACGTTGAAAAGCAAAACAGCATATTAAAAACAATTAGAATAAGTTTTACCTACTCCACGGTAGGCGTCGCTTTGCAGTAGGGATGTTCTAAACTAAATTAATTTCATTTTATCCTTATCAGTCACCCTTAATAATTAACTTCCACAATAGAAAATACTAATGAATTCTCTCTATTAGGCATAACTATAGATAGTAACTTAAACTGGAAGACCCACATTAAAAACCTTCGATAAAAAAATATCCAGATTCTCCTATGCCCTTCAATAAATTAAAAGAACAACAGATTTGCAAACAGCTTTAACTACATACTATGCCTATGCATATGCAAGGTTTAGTTACGGGATTATTTTGTGGGGAAGTAGTACTGACACACCTTCTATTTTCATTCTTCAAATGAAATAATTTGAACTTTGGCAAACATTATAACATAGTATAAGTTAAAGTTATAATAAATTTATTTGAATATGTGATATGACAATTTTAAAAAAATTATGTAAAAATATAAATAAATAAATAAAAAATAACCGTCTGTGAAACGTTATGGAGTGCCATAAACATTGATTTGATAGTTTTACTATTATAGTGTATAACAGTCCCCCAACGCAATTATTATTGAATCAGAATATTCCTACTTATATCAAACTTATACTTACAATTTAAAAATATTATTTATTACATTAATCGTTAAATAAAACGACATCACTTGAACATCACTAAATCATCTACTTCCGCATCGACAACTGTGGCGAGATCCTAAAAGTAGTGCTTTTGCTTCTCACCGCTAGAGGTCGGCAAAGGGCATAAGTAATGTTCTAGAACAATTTATTGAAAATTATTATATAGTCTGATTATTGAGTAAATATAAAAAATACTTACGAAAATAAACTGTAATCACGTTCAGCCTTTTTACCATAACGGGATTTGCAATATCGCAGTACGCAATTTGGCATATTTTCTATAAAATTTGTCAAATCTGTTCCCGCACAAACACGACTACACTAGAGGGCGCATAAAATCATACTGAGCGACTTTTTACCACTTGGTAATAAGTTGTGGATTACAGTTTTGATCTCAATGTCCTGTCTATAGTAATAGTTAAATGTCTTTGGTCTAAAATAATGTTGTTAGGATGTCCGTGCTACGAAGTTTATCCTTAACTCCATAGATGGCGCTAAACTTTTAATCATGCAATACTGCATATTAGGGTGGAGCGATTTTATTTTTTATTGCTTCGGTATACCTGTAAAAAGTTGCTATATTAGATTAACATTAAGCACACAAAAAATCAGTTGGCTTATGCTATGTTTCGAGGTGCCCCCATCGTCATAAAGTTTTGAAAAATTTAAGCAAATTATTAGTTTTGCCAAAATTTTTCAAAACATCGCAAACATTTTATAAATGCTAAATAAACTCCTGAGCAATGATTTTACAGTTATTACCTGTAGAAACATGCGTGTTGAGACTCTAAGATAGCGGGGCACGGGGGCCTGCGCCTTTATACCCAAACACCGATCGAGCAGTTCACTTATTTGCCGTTCATTTATTTGACGCATCAAATTGTACTAGTTTATCTTCAACTGGGATTGAGATATATATTGTAAGTAGTATAAAAGAGCCCCCGGTTCATGAAATATCTGAAAAATTGGCTCACGAAGCTATAAAAATAAGGCGAAAATCGTCGCTGCCTACTGTGAGTGAAAAAAGAGTTCCACAACTTATTCGTAAATAAAAATATAATAAAAAATCAGAGTCCCGTAGACTGTTCGATATTAGCAGTTGCAAATGCAAAGTTATATGTGATTGTAACTGTGTAAAATGTAGTCGTGTTCCCAAGGAGAAAGTAAGGGTCTTAATTGACCCAAGAACAGACAGAAAAATGATGATAGGCAGTGTCGATGTGATTACAACTGTGAAGAAGAAACAAGAAAGAAAAGAAAAATGTTTATCGCGGAACAGAGAGGTAAACTATTTTGACAAACCTTGTTGTTCTTATTCCTTGACCGATGATTTTTCAATCGAAAGCGGCAGTTCATGCGCGAAAACTCAGAACAGGTATAACTAAAAGGTTCACCACCTCAGAAAAAAAGAGATTAAACTTGTAGTGTGACATACAATCACGTAGATGTAGATTGTAGATAGTTAATAAGATAGTATGATAATTGTATAAAGATAAGTCTATTATAAGTTAACTAGAAGATAAGCACGTCTAGTTATATATATATATCTATGTACCAGACGTATAAAGAGGTACTTAAAATATACATGAGTTAAGTGCTACTTCTCTCGTTTAATTACTGGACCCTACACTCCATGGCAACCCCGCCGTAGCCCCAACACCACATAGCAACCCTGCCACTCGACTGGACGGCGTTATAGAACATGGCCCTGATACAATAGCAACTCGACTAATAAACTACATCGCTGGGTAACGATGGGAGGATCATCGTCAAAGGAGGAAGTAATCATCGCCCAGGCGGCTTCAGGAGGAACGAATACAGCAACCACCAGCCAACAGATGTCGCAGGTACACACAACCCTTGTGTTTATTGCCATTTGCCTAGGATTAATCGTGATAAGTTTGGGAGTATACTTCTATAGAAGATGCCACAATAGTTGGATCAGGGAAGAAGTAAACCGACGAGAAGTTGCCCGTACAATTCAACAGGCCTGACAAAGATGCTGCCGATTCCCGTCGTCAAGAAGAGACAATCAAGCAGTAAGTGCAAGTGCGAATAAGATGTTGTGTTAGAGACATTATTATTATTTTTTTTAACGTTATTTATTTTCAATGGAGGTAGAACTAACGTCTATTTATATACAAATTAAATTATTACGGGAAAGTATTGTTAAGCTAGGTCCCAATAGAAGGCAAGGTAATAACTTCCAAAATAAAATTATTGAAGTAAGAACATTGTATAACAAATTTAGACATATTGTTTCAACTGTGCATAAATTTTCCGAGGAACTAACAGAATTGGTTCAGAAAATAGAAAGCCTATATCAAAATACAATTAAATTTGACCAAAAAGGATTGTCGCAAGTCAAAATGGGTTCCGAAAGTTTTTCATTAAAAACCGCGGTCAGCCTTCTCCCAAAAATGAATGGAGATGAGCAGGTGACCCAAGATTTGATAGATGCTATAGAATTATATAATTCAATGCTTAAAGATACAGATAGGTTATTTTTGATAAAATTCGTGATTAGAACGCGACTGTCAGCAGGAGCCAAGATGCGATTGTGCTCAAACTACGAGACAATTGAAAGTCTTTTATCAGATATGAAAAAACATTTGCTTACGGTAAAATCAGACGGCGCTATCCAGGCGAAACTTGCACGCGTAAGGCAACAGGATAAAACAATATCTGACTTTGGCTCCGAAATCGAAAAACTAATGGTTAATTTAACAATTTCTCAAGCAGGGGAAAACCAGGAAGCATATAAGGTTCTATACCCCTTAAATGAAAAATACGCAATAAAACGATTCGCAGATGGTCTTCGCGATCATCGCTTAAGTACCATAATTACGGCTCAAAGGTTAACATCGTTAAAAGATGCAATTAGGGTAGCCGAGGACGAAAGTTGTACATTAACAGGACAAGTAAATACTTTTCATCGTCAATTCAAGCCAAAACCGTATTTTAGTGATAATAGAAGTCGCGGACATTCCAATGGTTATCGTAACTACGTGCAAAGCACGCGACCGCCAGTCCGCACGTGTCCTAAACAATATACAAACGTAAGATATAACAATACGCGTGGTCGTGAAATAAAAGTGAATCATTATCGAAAGCTGAATCAGCAAGGCCGACGGAATGTAGGCTGCATTGAGCACACGTCAGGAAAAGACGACTCAATGTCAAGTTCACAATATGTCAATGACAAGCAAATAAATAATAATCAGTTTTTTCGAGTTTAAGCATATATTAGCTTGTAATAGTATTAATTGGGTAAAATTTTTAGTAAATAATGTTCATTCGGAATGGTTAGTTGACACAGGGGCGTCACTATCCGCTATTAAAAATGAATTTTTACAGTTAAACTCTTTAAGTCACAGAATAATTAAGGAAAAATTAGTAATAAACGGTGTCGGAGGTAGTTTACAGGCGTTAGGTTATGTTTACTTAAAGTTAAGATACGAACAGTACTCATTTACACATAAGTTTTATGTTTTTGATACTTTGCCGTGCAAATCGATAGGTTTGATAGGCCAGGATTTTTTGCAAAAATATAAAGGTATTATAGATTTTTCAGAAAATAAGTTATCACTCAAAGCGTACAATGGAAATATTATTTCAATACCAATAATGTCTTATAATTATTCCTTAACGATCGCTCCGCGCTGTGAAATGATAAAATATTTTCCGGTTAGTAGAACCGAGGAGTGTGTAGTAATGAGGAAAGAATTGTGTGAAGGCGTTTTTTTGGCTAGTGTAGTTGCTAAGCCTAGAAACGGGGTAATACCTGTAAAAATATTGAACACAACTAGTAAGGAAATTGTATGTACTATGTCAGATATAGAAGTGAATTCTTTAAAAGATTACGATTATTGTTACTTTGGAGAGTCGGAATGCGATGTGGAACGTGTTAAACAAGTATTTTATGTACTCAATTTAGATTATTTAAACCCCGAGGAACGGTTATCTATTGAGCAAATATGTGCAAAATATTCAGATATTTTCCATTTACCCGGAGATGAATTGACTATCACAAATATATACAACCAGTCAATTAGGTTAAAAGAAAATTGCACACCGGTTTATAGGAGGCAGTATAGGATACCGTATGCTCAAAAAAAAGAGGTTGATACACAGATTCAAGAGATGTTAGATAATAAAATAATTGAGGAAACCTGTAGTGAATGGTCCAGTCCTATTTTGATTGTGCCAAAGAAGGTAGATAAGAATGGTGAGAAAAAGTGGCGAATAGTAGTAGACTATAGACAGTTAAATGAAAAAATACAAGATGACAAGTTTCCTTTACCCAATATTAACGAAATTCTAGACTCCTTATCAGGGGCTAAATTGTTCAGTCACTGTGATTTATCACAATCATATTTCCAATGCAATCTTCAAAAAGACAGCAGAAAGTGTACTGCTTTCACTACAGACAAAGGACAGTATCAAATGTGTAGATTACCAATGGGATTAAAGATAAGTCCAAGTTCTTTTAGTAGAATGATGACCATAGCGATGTCTGGTCTGAATTACGATAAATGCCTCATATATTTAGATGATTTAGTCATTTTTGGGCGGAATTTGGAACAACATAACAAAAACCTTATATCAATATTTTCACGGTTAAGAAAAGTGAACCTTAAGTTAAATCCATCTAAGTGTGAATTTCTTAAGCGACAAATACTGTATTTAGGACATGTTATTTCTGAAGAGGGTATTTTACCAGACCCAGGAAAAATAGTAGTTATGAAAAATTACCCGCGTCCTTCTACGAGTGAGGAATTAAAGCGTTTTGTAGCGTTTGCAAACTATTATAAGAAATTCATTCCTAACTTCGCGAATACAGTAATACCAATGAATAAGTTGTGTAGAAGAAACGTGGTATTCGATTGGAGCGATGAGTGCGAAAAATCATTTATATTACTCAAAAACGCATTAATGAACCCATCAGTTTTAGATTTTCCAGATTTTTCAGACAATCACAAGTTTATATTACAAACTGATAGTTCGGGATTTGCGATAGGTAGTGTTTTATGTAATGAAAATGGAAAGCCTATTGCGTATGCGAGTAGATCCTTAGGGAAAAGCGAGTTAAATTACCCGATAATAGAAAAGGAGTTATTAGCTATAGTTTGGTCAATTAAATATTTTAGACCATATTTATACGGTAGAAAATTCGTTGTTAGAACGGATCATCGACCACTTTTATATTTATTTAATATGACAGATCCATCAAGTAGGTTAACAAAGTTTCGTCTTTGTTTAGAGGAGTACGATTTTGAGGTTGAATGTGTGAGAGGGAAAGAAAACGTAATAGCAGATGCATTGTCAAGGATAGTTATTTCTAGTAATGATTTAAAATCAATGCGCGAGAAGGCTATAAATGTGATGACTAGAGCTCAAACTAAGAGTTTACAAAACTCGAATATACGTAAAAAAGACTCTGCGATTGTTAGGAGTGATCACCCTAGGATTGTAGAAGTTCTTAAAAAACTAAAAAATGATACTGAACTAGTTCAAATTTGTAGAAAAACATGGGAAAAATTGTTACGTAACAAGAATTATACAAAAATATTTTCTAAGTCGCGCAATGTATTAATGTATGTGCCAGAAAACTCGAGTATTTATATAAACTATGAATCTTTATCGACTTCTTCGCGAGACGAGCTGTCGAAAGAAATAGTTAATTTTTGTATAGAAAAAGGCCTAAAAGAAGTGTGTATATTAAAATGTTGTTATAACATGAATCTTATTAAAGAATTGGCACTGTATTTAAAAGAAAAGAATAAATCGATGTATTCAGATTTTAAAGTTTGTGTAGTTGCGAATGTACGCAAGATAGAAGGAAGAGATGAGAAAAAGATTATTATGAATGATTTTCATATTTTGCCCACAAGTGGACATGCAGGAATACGGAGGATGGTGAATAATATAAAGAAGTACTATTATTGGCCATCTATTGAAAGAGATGTAACAGAATACGTTAGTAAATGCGATAAGTGTCAGAAGCAAAAGTATTATAAAAATACCAAAGAACCAATGACAATAACTACAACTGCATCCTCATCCTTTGAAAAGATTTATTTAGATTTGGTAGGACCATTTGATAAAGATGACTACGGAAATGTTTACATATTAACTTTACAGTGTGAACTTACGAAGTTTGTAGAAGCTTACCCGTTAAAAAATAAGTCCGCAAATGAAGTAGCTAAAGCTTTGTCAGAAAATTTTATTTTAAGATACGGAATACCTAAGGGAATAGCTACAGATAGAGGGTCCGAATTTATTGCTAAGGTAATGGTAGAATTATGTGATATCTTAAGCATTGATAAATCATTATCAACGGCATATCATCATGAAAGCATAGGATCGTTAGAAAACGTTCATAAAACTTTAGGGGCATACTTAAGAATCCAAACTAACAACAATGTTTCTACATGGAGTACGTGGTTACCATTTTGGTGTTTCTCATATAATACAACTGTAAATACAGTAACCAAATATACACCATATGAATTAGTTTTCGGAAAATTATGCAGATTGCCTAGTAATTTATGTAATGGAAGTATACAGCCTTTGTATAATTTTGATAATTATCCTTTAGAATTTAAGTATAGACTACAAAGAGCTCAGGCAGATGCTAAATGTAATTTAATAGCCAGTAAGACGTGTAGAAAATATTATTATGATAGAACTATTAATCCTGTAATTTATAAAAAAGGTGACTTCATATTAGTAAGGAACGAAACGGCCAATAAGTTAGACAATGTATATAATGGCCCATTTGAAGTTATTAGTGATGAGTCACCAAATGTAAGAATAAAAAATAAAAATAATATTGATTTAGTACATAAAAATAGAACTAAGTTATATAATATGTAAAAAAAAAAAAAAAATGTATGTAATAATTTTTTTTTTTTCTAATAAGTTCGGTGGTGTAGTGTGACATACAATCACGTAGATGTAGATTGTAGATAGTTAATAAGATAGTATGATAATTGTATAAAGATAAGTCTATTATAAGTTAACTAGAAGATAAGCACGTCTAGTTATATATATATACCTATGTACCAGACGTATAAAGAGGTACTTGAAATATACATGAGTTAAGTGCTACTTCTCTCGTTTAATTACTGGACCCTACACTCCATGGCAACCCCGCCGTAGCCCCAACACCACAAACTTACCATAATTAGCCCTTGTCTGTGATCGTACTGGAGTATCCTATATGGAAGTTGCGCCGTGAAAGAACTAAGGTCAGGTTAACTTTACAAAAAGCGGACTGCAATAAAATGCTTTTCGGTTTAAGTCAGTAAAGCTGAATGAAACAGCTGTTGTTGGCTGCGATGGAACAGTAATCAATACAGATTTTTAAGGTGGTGTTATTCGTCTGATGAAAGAAGAACTGAACAGACCATTACAGTGGTTTATCTGCCAGTTGCATTCTAATGAATTACCACTACGACATTTGTTATTACAATAAGATGGAAACAACTACAGGGCCGAAATGCTTTTCAGATGCTATCGGATCACAATTACTAAATGGTCAAACAATGCCGATAGTCGCATTCTCCGTTATACCAATAATATTACCTGAAATTACTAGGACAGAGCTGAGTATCGACCAAAAGTATCTTTACGATATAATGACCGCTATTAGTACTGGTATATTTACTTCTGATTTAGCTAATATGGAACCTGGACTCTACCCATCTAAACCATTCTAAATTAGTGTTGTTGCGATAGCGATAGACTATCGATAGTATCGTGATACTATCGTGACCTCGAAATTCAGTTGTACTATCGATAGTCCTATCGAAAATATCGGCCTTCGACGATATTTTCGAAACTATCGATAGTATCGATTGTTAAAAATATGTAATATTATTCCTACTCATTGATACTATCGATACTATCGATAGTATCAACACAAACGCTATCGATAGTATCGATAGTATTAGCACAAACACTATCGATAATATCGATAGTTTCGATACTATCGATAGTTTTGCCCTATCGATAGTCTCACATTTTACGATACTATTACTTGCATTTAAAAGATTACTTGATGGCTCATTTACATTCGTTAAATTCAACTACATCCGTAATATTTTACATGAAGAGGGTAACTGAAATATTATTGGGCGCGACAAAGTGACACCTACGTACCTCAGAGTGTGTGAGTTGTGAAGAGTTGTGTTGTTTTGTATCATCCTCGGTAAATAATAGTTGCGTTTCGTTGTCACCCATATTGATCATCTTGTAAATGAAACGTAACCTGGTGTTACCAACCAGGTTACGTTTTATTTTCAGTCGATAGTATCGAAAATATGACGATAGTAACTAAAACAAAACTATCGATACTATCGATACGCGACGATATATCGTCGATAGTTTGATACTATCGTTTTTTTTACGTAATACTATCGATACTATTGTACTCCAATAGTATCGATAGTATCGACGAAATGCAATAATATCGCATGTTTTTTACCATCGATACTATCGATAGTATTGCAAAATGTCGATATTTTCGATAGAATAGTCGCGCTATCGACGTTTTTTCAAGGTCAACTATCGATAGTGAAACTATCGCTATCGCAACAACTCTATTCTAAATGGCTAACAACAGCTAATCGAATTCTAAGATTGTATGCCACAATAACTGACCCTGAAGAAAAATTTGTGGTATTAGCCACGTACGTAATGAAAGTTTATGGACCGATGCGGTTTACAATAAAATTTAATTCCTCGTGCCTTGTTGGGGCTAAGCACCTGTGGCAAACTATTAATCTTAGTCGCTATTTGACCACGATCTCTGCTTCGACAGAGATCTTCCGTTCACGCGAGCTGAACAGGCATGCAGTAAAGTGAAATAAACCATACCCTTTGAAAATAAGTCTCGATGGAATTAGTGTCATAATTATTGAATAAGTAATGAAGCAATGTGAACGTCCACGTGTCATTAGAGCCCGAAGTCGGGTCGCGCCGGATCGATAGCGCCACGTCGCGCGGCACTCGGCCCGCGAGACCCGACCGCGGCCCACACGGCGCCGAGCTCCGAGGCGACGTAGCACCGGGGACACCGGGGACACCGGGGACACCGGGGACACCGGGGACACCGGGGACACCGGGGACACCGGGGACACCGGGGACACCGGGGACACCGGGGACACCGGGGACACCGAGCATGGCGCGGCCCGGGGAGCCGGTGCTGCTGCAGACGGTGCGGGGGGCGCGCGGCGAGGTGACGTGCGCGGACGCGGCCGGCGCGTGGCTGGCGGTGGGCGGCGGCGACCGCTCGGTGCGATCGTTCCGCTGGACGGGCGGGGCGGAGGGCGCTGGCTGGACGCCGGCGGGCGCGGCTCCCCGCGCGCACCGCTACGGGGTGACGGCGGCGCGCTGGGCGGCGGGCGGCGCGCTGCTCGCGTCGGGCGGCGTGGACGGCGCGGTGCGCGTGTGGTCGCGGCGGCTGGCGGCGCGCGGCACGCTGGCGGCGGCGGGCGCGCGGGCGGTGCGCGCGGTGTGCTGGGCGGGCGCGCGGCTGGCGGCGGGCCACGACGACGGCGCGCTGTGCGTGTGGCTGGTGCCGCGCGCGCTGCTGCTGCGCCGCCTGCAGCCGCACGAGGTGCGCGCCGCCCGTCTTTAGACTCTGGGGTGTTTTGGACGAGGGGCTATTTTGCATTGCTATTTGCTATTTGCATTCAGCATTTTTGACCTAGATCTGTATCTCTCGATTTTGTTGACGCTTTCTTCCTGAGGCCCCGAAATGCATTTACGCCCTGCCTTCCATCCATAGGGGGGGAGTGGGAGGGGTGCGTGGAACTCGACACCGGCAAACACGTCCGGTAGCAGTAGTACACACAATAAAATATTCAGACGCAGCCCGCTGCTAGTTATCACAGCAGGGCCCCTAGCTGCTTTGCAACGTCTGAAAGCCCGCCCGCGGCCGACGTCTCCCGGGTCAGTACCGGGAGGGTCTTCTCAGAGAGGCGCAGTGGACGCGGTACTCAGCCCACCCCCCACGTCAGGGTGGAGTCGAGGTGGGGTCACAAGTCGGGGGGTTTCCACGATGGCACGAGGCCACAATGCACAACATGAATATTCGACGTATTGTTTGTTTTAAGGAATTCTGTCCTGGTCTTCGACCTTTGTGCCCAGCCAGACTAACAAGCGGTTTCGCTATGACCACTATATCGTCGACAGAACGAAGGTGCTCTCTTAGATAGTTCACTGGTGTAGTGCTAATAATTTATTATCAAATTAAAATAAAACTAAATGTGTCAGGTTTATATTACCTAATGTACAATTTGCTCAAATCAGTGTTAAGGTTAGAGACGATGAACAAGGATGTAAATGAATGAACACTAGATTCTAGATTTCAATGGGGGTCCCCCAAAGGGAAAGTTTCGGGCAGACTGAGTACTGTATTTCGGTTAGTCGTCTAGTCTACTTCAGCACAGTGTTATGACATATAGCATCCTCCAGGGCAGCAGTGAATTAAACCTCCCTGTCTCACGCCCTTCCGCTAAAGATAGGATTCGTGTACTGGTCTAGGAGTCGTATAAAGCTTCAAATCTTTGCACCTCATCATCCAAGCACATCTTTAGTAAAAATGCTCCCACCTTTTCACAAGCTCCTCTATACATCTTCGCTCTGTGAGGGGGTGTCGGTGTGTGTAGAGTGTTTGTTTGTTAGTGTACGTGCGTGTGTGTGTCAGGGCGCGCTGCACGCGGTGGCGGCGCCGGCGGAGTGCGCACTGCTGCTAACGGCCTGCACCGAAGGAGTTCTCAAAGTCTTCGACTTCGTGGGTAAGTCCAACTAAACTCATGACCTATACTCTCCGGTCATATAATGTAGGACAATTAATATACAGGCAATCAATCCCTACCTATTTGAGGACCGGGCCTTTTATATATATTACAAGTGCACGTTTCAGTTGGTCTTCCGAAAGCTCTCCTGTACACTCCTTACCGATAGCTTTGAAAAGACATGGACATCTCTAATGAAGATCGGTGTACTCGACTAGGAAAAGCGGTAATTCACACCAGGGCATCGACTTGAACTTTACAAGTCGCAAAAAAGGTCCAGACGGGAGGACAGATGCCATCTTTGGGTACGGGAGCATCTGGATATGAGCTTGCACATAATGGTGCGATTCAAAGCTGTGACAATTGTTCACGATTGCAGGCTTCCGAGCAGTGTTGAATCCTAATTTTTAAGAGATATTTCCTTCGCTGCGCGTGTTTGACGCTCGTATGGTGGGCTGAGGAGCTGCTCAATTGATGCGCCCCGTGTCGTTCCAGAGTTGTGCACCGGCGAGGCGACGCCGGCGCCGCTGCTGTGGGTGGACGGCGCCCACGACCTCGGCGCGCTGTGTGCCGACGCGGCGCCGGGCGCGCGCCACGCGGCCACCGGCGGCCACGACAAGCGCGTGCGGCTCTGGCGCGCGCGGCTCGGAGGTAGCCCGCCCACACCCCGCCCCCACCCCACCCCGACGCACTCCCCCGCCCTGCGCTGTATAACGCTCCGACACGTTGCAGAGGACGGGCGCTGGTCGATGCAGGCCGACGGGTGCGCGGAGGGCCACGGCGACACGGTGACGGCGCTGCGCTGGTCGGACGCGGGCGAGGCGGGCGCCGCGGGCGCCGCTTGGTGGGCGCTGCTGGCGAGCGCGTCCCTGGACCGCACGGCGCGCGTGTGGCGCGTGTGTGCGGACGCGTCGGACGCCGGCGGTGCGTCGGACGCCGGACGCGTGCCGGACGCCGGAGGTGCGTCGCGCGTGACGTGCCTGCACGTGGTGCCGGCGCACGCGCGCTACCTGACGTGCGTCGCGCTCTCCCCAGACATGCGGTACATGGTCACCGGTCAGTTCATTTTATTATCTACTTCCCAAATCTTCATGTATATCGCCCCGTCAGTCAAGTAGAAATCCAAGAATCAATAACATTAATTATAAAAATTATATCAATTACACAACTAAGAAAATGCAATATGACCTTTAGCTCGACGTGTAGCTGTAGTTATACGAGGGCGGAACTAAAAATTTCGGGAATCAAGGAAGTGACACAACATTACTATTAATAAATGTATTTACTGCTTTTCGAAGTATTCTCCACGAAATTTGACACATTTTTCCATACGATGGAACCAATCGTTGAAGCAACCGTTCCATTCGGAAGTAGGGGGCACCAAAATGGCCGTTTTGTAGGCGTCCGGCGTCCACAGCTTCTTCAGGTGATAAAAATCTCTGAACACGCAATTTATTCTTTATTTTAGGGAATTTATAGAAATCATTAGGGCTTAGGTCGGGGCTGTACGGCGGATGGTCTAGTAATTCTTGCTTTAAAAATTCAAATTCTTGTTCAGTGCGCGGTGTGAGAACTCGCATTGTCGTGATGGAGAATGATGCGGCGATTGCAGTTCTCTTTACGGAGTTCGAAAACGACCTGTGGCAAACAATTAATGCTAGCATAACATTCTGCATTAACCGTTCTTTGTTCCTCAAGAGCACGTGGTTTCGTACGCATATATCCAGGATTCGTCACCTGATACGATGCTGTATACAGCATTTAAGGATCCTGCGTGGAATCTTTCGAGAGTTCTGACGCATCAAGTAACGCGAGCCGCTTTTTGCTCTTCACAGAGCTAATGCGGTATCCATCGGGAAAACAGCTTTTATTACACATAATTGTTAAGAAAATTAAAAATTACTGCACACCAGGGAATAAATACATGAAATCATAAGTAAAATAAAAGTCTAAGACATTATTGATGCAAAAAATTTAATATTATGTGGTGACAGTCACTTTGTAAGAAAGAGTGATATTATTCAAAGTATTAGTGATCTGACTCAGTTACAAATGGAGACCAATTGTAGATTTATTATAAGCACTTATGCACAAAACTTAACCTGGGAACAAAACGGATTTATATGTCGCATCATTATAGAGTGTGGGAATCTGCCCAAAAAATTATAAATAAAGTATAAGTTATCCTCTAGTGATGAGACCTTTTTCGACTATTTCTGTTGAATGGGCATCTTGATTACACGCTGCAGCAACTGAACTCGTCGTGTTCGTCTACTGGCTGAGCCAGTCTGGCTCTATCAATACAAGACTGTTGGGTCAAAGAATACAATTATGATGGGCACCTTAAAAAAAAAAAAAATTCCTTCTTATTCACTCGCAAGTAGTTAAACGCGCCTATTTATGATTTTAAGTTTTTTTTTATTGATTTGCAATATTTAATTGATAGGTAACTAATATTTTTCAACATATTATTAAAGTTGTTTTTTACACTTCTCGCGCGTTGAAAAGAAAAAAAACTAATTAATTAATTTACCAATTAATTTGATATCTGTAGGAAATGTTTCGCAAAACGGGGCGGATCATGCTTAATGACCTTTATTAATCTATAGTATGACTAGTTAAATTCTAACATTTCGTTTCTTGAAATGAATAATTTTATTAATAAATTCGACCGTTTTCTCTCCGAAACCGACTACCACGTAAAATCCTTTATTTTTCGTTTTTTTTATATAACCTATGAAACTCAGTAATAATGTGTCTTTCAATTGGTGAAATATTTTTTTAAATCGGTTCAGTAGATCCCGAGATTACCACTTACAATTTAACAAATATACAAACACACAAACTTTACTTCTTTATAATATTAGTATAGATTTTGAATTGACCGCAGATATTGTGTACCTCTCATGGAGATATAAAAATCAGACAGCTACTCTGTTAACTTATAATTTACAAGATTCTGTTATACAGATGACTAGTGCTAATATTAATGTACAAAATGTTGGTAATATTACTAATACCCATTATTTGACGTGTCCCAGTTTAAACTGAAAGGAAAGACAAAGGCCAGGTCCTCAGAAATAAACATAAGACATAAAAATAATCAGGGCCTGACTGACAGATACCATGATTTAGAATTGTATTTTAGGTGTCAGGACACGTACGTCAAACGTATTATAAAGCATTGGCTCATGAGGAGTTAATCAAATTTCAAATTAAATAACTTTCAATTAAAAAGTTTCTTTGTACAAAAAACTGCTATTCATGGAGGGTCTATGATATGTCAGGAACAATTTAAAATGTAAAGATCGTTTAAATATTGTAAGTCATTCAATAGAGCGTAGTATTGAATTGTCATGTGTGGAATTGAATAAATTTGTTATATTATGCGTACCATCTGGTAATTTTAATATCTTTGAATCTGCAATGGAAGATGTACTAAAAAAATTATAATCCGAAAACAAACACGTTGTAGTTTATGAAGACTTTAATGTAAACCTTCTTGAAAATACAATGACAAGCACTCGCTTGATTTCATTATTTCAATGCTTTAATTAAAAAAACAGTTCTTTTTTTTTTCTCTTGCAACTTGTATTGAATAAATATTTTTCTTTCTTTCTTTTGCATAAAAAGCAGTATGGTTTCAAAAAGGGACGTTCTACGGCAGATGCTGTTGCAGCATTAATGCAGCATATATTTGAAGCTTGGAAGATGTTACAGAATGCTT
Source organism: Musotima nitidalis (assembly GCA_949126915.1). Lineage (NCBI taxonomy): Eukaryota > Metazoa > Arthropoda > Insecta > Lepidoptera > Crambidae > Musotima > Musotima nitidalis. The sequence goes on along the minus strand of CASBPN010000001.1, from coordinate 93,604 downwards.
TACGAGTTTTTTGTGATCTATCTAAGGCATTCGATTATGTTGATCACCAGACTCTAATTCTTAAATTAAAATACTATGGTGTAGGAGACTTAGCCCTAGAGTTACTGTCATCATACCTTTGTTTTCGAATTCAGACGGTAAATATTAATGGAACTAAAGCACCCGGGTCGTTTGTGCGTATCGGGGTACCACAGGGTTCAATTTTAGGACCATTCCTCTTTTCAGTTTATATACATGATTTGCTATTTTTTATGGGTAAATATCGTGAGGTGGTATTTTTTGCTGATGTAATTTTTTTAATGTTTAACATTGATAGAAATCAAAAGGACTTCGATGATGTAAACAATGCCCTTGCAGAGCTGCTTCGTTGGTTTACTGTTAACAACTTACAGCTTAATGCTAAAAAAAAGGAATGTATTAAATTCACTGTTCCAAACGTTAGAAAAGTTAAAACTAATAAAATTATTGATTTAGTATATTCCACTGTTTTCTTAGGCATCTCTATAGATAAAAAGCATCAATGGGGTCTACATATTGAAACTCTTGCTGACAAACTTAGTTCCGCAGCTTATGCCATTCGCAAAATTAGCGGACGTTGATACGGCAAGAATGGTATACTTTAGTTATTTTCATAGCCTAATGTCAAACGGTATTCTTATGTTGGGATTTACAGGAGATATGAAAAATATTTTTTTTTAAATAAAATTGTGGTCAGGGTCAAAGTAAAAGTGTTTTTAAATTTTTATTAAAGGTTTTAATGTTTTAAGCATAAATGGTAAAATATACCTATTCCAGGTTCTAACGACAAGTCGGTGCGGATGTGGTCGCTGGGAGACCTTACGCTGGATGACGTGCTGCAGCCGCCCTGCCATCCGCTCGCGCACTACGGGCTCGGCGACCTCGAGGTAAACGCTACTAGTAAATTCAGTTCATATTTCATCATTCGTAAAAAGAGACTCGTGGCTAGGAGAGGGAAAGTAAAAGAGCTGGGAAGGAAAACTACGGTCTCTATAAGGGACAGTGACTAGTCTTCCCTTTCCTTGTACTAGTATAGTCACATCTCCTTTAAAACTTTTTGTCTCCACTGCACTCTACCATACGGACCTAGGGGAATCCTATAATATTTTACAGGGGCAAGAACCTAACATCGATCAAGTGTTCGTGGCGGACGAAGTGCCCGAAGAGGGCGAGAGTGAGGGTTTGGAGGCGGGCTCGGAGGCGAGCTCGGAGGAGGGCGGCGCGCAATGCGTGTGGCGCGCGGACCTCGGCGCCGCCATCAACTGCATCGCCGTGCACGGACACTTGATAGCCACCGCCTCCAGGTGACCGATTTTTAAATTTATAGTATTTTATTTTATTTTACAATTTTAGGAAAACTTACGGCTAATTACAATGATAACTTAGATTTACGTTTATAACATGGCCAATTACAAGTTTTTACTTATAATCATTTCGGTAACAAAGTAAACTTATATGGAGGATTTAACCCCGTCACGCTAATGGCAAAGCATTAACAAGCGCAAACTAAATAAATACTAGATCCGAAACACATAATGCAACGTATCATATTTAAGAAAATTACAATAAATAAACTTATTTAATTAAATTATCGATATAAATACTAATATTTTAAGTTTCAAAAAAGTTTCTACTTAGAATAACTTTGAGTGAAGCTATACTCGTATGATGTAAATCTTAGTCGACAGCCCGACATTCTTGGTTAAATGTACGGCATGCCCTTATTATATATGAATTTCCCCTATAATTAGTTATCACAGCCGGGGTTGAAAGAAGGTCATGCCTTCTCAGAAAAGCAGAAGGCACACACAGTCCTATCTCAGCAAGCAAATCAGATACGCAAATTGAACCATTCATTATCTTAAATAAGAATGTTAAGTCTGCTATTTTTCTCCTTATTTGTAGCGGCAAAATATGAGACCTTTTACAACGACTGAACATATCTTAAAAAAATTACGTTGAATGCTGTCAATAAGATCAATATAAATGTTATCCCATCAAAAACAATACTTGTCAAAACAACCAAGTCTCGCAACTCAGTTGTTCTACGGTAAAAAGTTGTGAGATCCATGTAATAGCAAGACGGTTATTAATTTATTCAGTCTCAACTCAAGCGACTTTCTGTCTTAAGTTGTTACGTAATAATTAACAGCATCTTATAGTGACGCATATCACTATTAAAAATCTATTAAAAATTGACGACCGATATAGCGTGGAGGTCAGTATACCGGCACTTCACTCGAGAGGTCGTGGGTTCGATTCCCACACAGGACAAATCTTTGTGTGCATGAACATAAATATTTGTTCTGGTCTGGGTGTTCTCTTATGTATCTTAAGTATGTATTTATAAGATACTTATTTTGGAACTAAATAATTGGTGTAAGGTATTGGTAAGGGAATATTTATTTATGTATTTAAATTTATATTGACTCGGCCATCGCACGAAAACACGTGTAAATTAAATTATTTAGTTTTTTATTCAGTCTTCTAGTTTTATCCACAACGATGTTACAGGGGGTCGAAAATGCCTTCGAGAAAAGAATGGAACGGCCGTGCCGCTTTTTTGCTCGACTTGGTGGGGGCACTGCCGTGCCCCCAGATAGGGAGGTTCCAAATTTGTGAAGCATATTCAAGATGACTACGGACGAATGCTCAGTAAAGAATTTTTATTGTTTTAATGTTTTTAAAGTCAGATGACATTCTACAAATGAAACCTAACGCTTTGGATGGCTTATTAACTTTGTTGTCTATATGTGTATCAAAAAGAAGCTTTGAGTCTAAAGTTAATCCCAAATCCTTAATAACACTGACCCTGGCAATAGATGTGGGAGAAAATTTATAATCGTTTAGGTTTACGAGTGAATGTACAAATATAACATTTTGAAAAATTTAATTCTAGCTTGTTAATGGAACAATAGTTTCGAAACCGATTTAAATCTTCTTGAAGCGACTGAGCATCCTCAATGTTAGAGACCGAGTGTAATATTTTCATATCATCCGCTTATAAAAGGGCTTTAGAATAGTGAAAACATTAAACAGTAACGGGCCTAACAAAGATCCATCCTAAAGAAGCTCGGGAAGTGTAACCATTAAGGACAACCGTTTGGTATCTATTTTGAATATATGAGGTGAACCAGCGAAACAAGTTCCCTCTGATCCCAATGCTCAATAACTTGTCTAACAGAATACTGTGATCAATACGATCAAAACATTTACTGAAGTCAGTGTATATAACATCGACCTGGGACTTCATAGACGACATATGTTATGTAAGGAAGTCAGTGCAAACTACTAGATTTGATGTATCGTCTCCCCATCGATAGGGCCGCACCTACTTCTCACTGATCTCGGAGACGGGGCCGCCGTGGCATCCGAACCGGGTGGAGGGCGATCGGGGTCGTCGGTTTTAGGGTAAATTTTGGCTCCTGGCTTTTGAGCTTCGACGACTGAGGGGCGAGCGTCGCGGGGGAGCTGGACTTGGAGTACTGCACAGCAAATATAAAACATTTGGGATGGAGTTCGTTTTGTTCTGCAGCGACGGCACGGTGCGAACTTTCCGCTGGGAGGAGGGCGGCGCGCGGGCGGGGCTGTGCCTGCCCGCGCACGAGTACCCGGCGCGCGCCGTCGACGTGGGCGCGGCCGGCGCGCTGCTGCTCAGCGCGGGACTCGACGCCGCCGCGCACGTCTGGGACGTGCAGGTCACACACACACACTCACGCACACGCACACACACGCACACACACGCACACTGTACACACCTGACACGACATCATCATCGCCCTTCGAGGTCTGATCGACGTCGATCGATATTATTGTGTGCCCGACCTGATTAGAAAAATTGGCAAAATAACACGAGCCAGTTATCTGTAAAAGAGATGTCTTAAAACTGTTTAGTTCTTATTTAGCGGACAGAAAACAGTACGTCGAAATTAAAACAGTGCAGAAAGGTGTTGAAACAAAACATTCATCAAAATTATTCACTATTCATAGAGGTGTTCCACAAGGTTCAGTTTTGGCTCCAATTCTCTTTATAATGTTTATAAATGACTTAATCTCATACATAAAAAACATTTTGCCAGACGCTGGATTAGTTATGTTTGCTGACGACACCAGAACTGTTATGGCTGCTGATAACATAGTAAATTTAGAATACAAATTAAATAATTTTATTACTGCTTGTGAAATTGGTTATCAATAAATAATTTGAAGCTAAATATAAAAAAAAATGCAATGTATATATTTAAATCGACAGTAAAAAATAAAACTTCTGTAAATGTAGTGTCGTTAGGAAATAAAATTGATTTGGTAGAACCTCAACAATTTTTGGGTGTGCATGTGGATTTACTTCTAAATTGGAAAACGGAACTAACTTCAGTTACAGATACAATAAGTAGCGTGTGGTACGCTATCAGGTCTCTCAGAGACGTACTATCAATTGCTCAGCTTCGTTCGGTTTACTTTGCCCTAGTTGAATCAAAACTCAGGTACAGCTTAAAATTTTGGTGAAACAGTTATAAATATAATGTTAATACTGATTTTGTTATTCAAAAAAGTACGTATCGATCAGACAGAATCATGTTGGGATAATTTTATTAAATTAAATATTATAACCATGTACCATGTTTGTATATTTACAAGAAAGATCTACAAAGTTTTTTGCAGGCAAAGCTTAATGTGTTCAAACACTCATCATGCGTACAGTCAATCAATCTTTTCAATAAATTGCCAATAGAATTAAAAAATATTTAATTAGCAACCACTTTTACAAATAAGTTAAAGTCTTTTTTAATTGCAAAATGTTATTATAGTATTGAGGAGTTCATGAGTGACAAAAAGAAGTAAATAGATAATTACAGTTGACATTATTACTTGTTTATATATTTATGTGAGATTGACATGTAATAATTTTGCATTAGTATAATGTAATTTGAGTTTGTTTTTAATTTTATAATGACATGTATTATTGTGATACTAAATATTTGACCACCTTTTCGACAACTTTAGAAATATTACTCAAAAGGGAAATAGGGCGATAATTAGATATAACATTTTTCTCCCCGTCTTTAAATATGGGTATGACTAGAGCATTTTTGAACAATGACTGAAAAACACCTGTTTCTAAGCTTAGATTTATCAAAAAGCTTATAGGTTTGGCTAAAATATTCACAAACTTTTGCAGCACTTTTGTTGGAATATTGTCAACGCCAAGTGCGCTATTAGTATTCAAAGAAAGAACAAAGAATCTTACTTCAAATGGATCCGTGGGGAGAAAATGACATGGATGTAGACGGTATAGATTTTTGGGTAGCTTTCTTGGCGAGGGTATTTTCACTTACTTGCAAGGTGGTTAGTATCAAACTTGCTAAATTATGTCCTATGGTAGTGAAATATTCGTTCACAGTTTGGAGTGATTCTTCGGGACTTCCACTTATTTTAAGGAGTTGCAACGGCACTTCTCTGTTCTTGTTTAGATTACATAGGTCTTTTATAAAACTCCAAGTCTATTTAATGTCACCCTTGTGTTTAAGTAGTTCCATTTTATATGATGTCATGTCATGATTAACGGTGCAGAGACGCAGACACTAACGTTCTGGTCCACCGCTTTGGATCAGAAATGAGGTGATATGGCAAGGAACAAAAGCTGAAATTAACCGCTGAGGTAGACGGATCTTACAGGGAGGAACGCGCCTCGGGAAACGTAGTGCAAGACGCCTTTCAACTAGGAAACGCGAAACGGTCGGAGCGCGTCGGTCTGAGGCGAAAAGCGATGATGATGTGGTGTATCAAAGAGTAACGTTTATTGTCGTATCGATTATAAACTTTGGGTACCTATTGGGTACTGGGTATTTCCTTTATAGATGGGCGTGTGCTTGCGGACGCTGGCCGTGCCTCTGGCGGGCGGGGGCGGGGGCGAGGCGGAGGGCAGCGCGGCGGGCGAGGCGGGGGGCGGCGGGGTGCGGGGCGCGCGGGTGTCGCCGCGGCGCCCCGCGCTGCTGCTGCTGGTGACGGACGACGGCCTGGCGCCGCTGTGGAGCCTCGCCGACAACGACCCCAACCCCATACAGTAAGTACGCTCGGGACGCTCGGGACGCCCGGGTGACGATCCCGACTGGGTCTCATAGAAAGGGGGCATGGGGGTGGGAACAATTCTACACTCTCACTTGTGCGCTTAGTCACTTTCTTTTTTTTATCATCGAATGTACCTCCCGACTACCGCCAATTTATTCCAACTTACGTGCCGACTAGTGTATCTCCTTATGCACTATATCCACGTCCTTGGAGTATCAGTCGTGAACGATCCATGACATACTTTTGATTTACTGCTAAGTTACTCCGAGGACCAACTCTTACATATGTATTTTGATTTCAGTAATAAATTTTCGAGCTACATAGCTAAAGCAATAATTTTTTGTAATGTCTCTTGTCATATATTGAAGCGTAGTTCTGCTTTTTTTTTTTAGTTTATGTGACACCTTAAATGACTACTCTGTTTTACCTTAATTTACCTTAAATGTGTTATTTGTAAGGATCCTTAATTATGTATAATCTATTAATGTTCAATGTAGCCGTTGGACTTTCTTGCAATGTCTCGCCGAGGGAATCGCAGAAGGCGACAATTTATTCAAATTCATATTCATTTATTCAAGTTTGGCTCAAAAGAGCTCTTATGAATGTCAAAACTTAAAAACTAGCGCACCCATTCACTGCGGGCGGGAGCTTGATCGTAAAAGAACGGGCAAGAAAATCGTCAAGGTAAGTTTTTTCTCCCGCCAGTTACAAGAAAATGTACTTAGTAGTAAAACAATTTGACAAATCTACAAAAACCTGTGTTCTGCAGTCACAAGATTCAAAATAAAAGAAGAAAATAACTTTTTTTTAAAGTTATACGAGCATGAGTACGAATAAACATAGTAGACACGAGCAGACCAGTCCCCACTGGTGGCACCCGTTCACGAGTATGACGCATGAACCAGCCATCGTTTTGCTCAACCATATTTTAGGGAACGTAACGACCCGACGCATAACGCCGCCACCCCAGAGACATTTAAGTGTGCATGACATACTCAAGCCACAAAATAAAAAGATTTATACAAATGAGAAATAACAATAATATTATAAAAATCAAACAGCTGCAGACCGCAAAATTGTTTGTTCTATGATAGACATAATTATCTAGTGTTACACCTAGAAATAAGGTTGAATCGACCATTTCCAACCTCTGACCATTCAATTCTATATTGGTTTCAACATCTCTTACATTGGGTAGTGAAAAATTAACACTTTTAGTTTTTTTAGCATTCAACTGAAGATTATTAACAGTAAACCAGTGAAGCAACTTCGAAAGTGCGCTATTTACATCGTCATAATTATTTTGACGTGACAACGTCTTATAAATTGGTTTGCCGGGTGACACTTCAAGAAACTGCGTTACGCTCCGCTCACGTTATGCGCTCACAATGAGAGCGAGTGAGAGGCACGCGTCCCTTCCACTCGAATGAATATTCACATTAAAATTATTTTACCACTCAAAGTCGTTGTCACGTAAAACTTTCGCCCGTATACCGACTTTTTTGTTTCTGTTGGTTTTAAATATTATTGATGTGTCATCCGCAAATAACCCCATTTCACACTTTCTACTAATAAAGAAAGAAAGATCATTTATATACACCAGAAACAAAAAAGGACCTAAGATTGAGCCTTGAGGAACTCCCATCTGTAAACACGAACCAGATGTTTTAGTACTATTAATATCTACTTTTTGAAATCTAGATGTGAGATATGAAACTATTAACTTCTGAGCCAAATCACACACGCCATAGAAATTAAGCTTAAGAATAAGGGTACTGTGGTCAATGCAGTCTAAAAGCCTTCGATAAGTCACAAAACACTCCTATGGCATTTTGCGACCTCTCCCAGACATCATAAATATGCTGTAGTAACGCAGCACCAGCATCAGCTGTAGAACGACCCTTCATGAAACCGTATTGTTGACTGTGCAAAAGTTCATTTAAATAAAAGTATGCAGATAACTGATCTAAGATAATTTTTTCAAAAACTTTACTTAAAGTTGGCAAAATTGAAATTGGTCTAAAGCTACTTTTATCCTCCTTTGAGCCAGTCTTAAATAGAGGTATGACTTTACTAAGTTTCATAAGATCGGGGAAAGTCCCTTCATCGACGCACTTGTTAAATAATTCTGCTAGATAAGGAGCAATAGAATCCAAAATAGTCTTAACAACTTTTACAGACATATTCCACAGATCGCCAGTATTCTTTAACTTAATAGATCGAAAAGTTTTAATTATGTCTAATTGATGAATATGATGGAACTTAAATGTGGAACTATAATTAGGCAAGGATTTCTCAAGCACAGCTAAGGCAGTGGACGGTGAAGATTTCAGCTCAGAAGTGGTCAGTGTAGGAATCTTTGCAAAGTATTCATCAAATATGTTTGCAATTGCATTATTATCATTAACGACTCTCTCATCCTCCTTAAGAGCGTAGTTATTATCACGTGGTTTACACTTTCTTGAATCGCGACTTATAGCGTTCCAAGTTGCTTTAATTTTGTTACTGGATGTCAATATCTTATTTTTTGTGAACAAGGATTTGGCCATTACACACACCCCTTTAAATACTTTTGAATAACTTTTGACATGTTCTAAGAAACTTGGGAATTGGTTATATTTTTTTAAATTATATAATTCATAAAGTCTATTTCTACTCTTGTATATTCCCTGAGTTGCCCACTCACAAAACTAAAGTTTATTTGTAGGTTTAATAGATTTAGGTGTGAATATTTTGTTAAAATCTGTTTGAGTTACATTAAATAAATTTTCATACATTATATTAGGATTCTTATGCAAAATTTTACGCGTAGCAAGATTTTTACTAAAATTTTCTCTGAAGCATTCTAACTATTTACCTGTCACAGGTCTGTATTGAAAAGATTTTGGTTCATGTACCTCATCAATGGAACTTTACAAGTAAGTATCCACGATGGTCAGAAATCAGACAACTAAATACTGATTTATCTACCGGTATGCACTCCGAAAAAATATTGTGCAAACATGTAGCTGAGTGTATGGTAATTCTAGTTGGTTCAGAAAATTGGTTAACCAAATTAAAACATTTAAAAAAAGAAACCAGCCGAGTGGTCAATGATGAACTTTCAAGAATGTTCACATTGAAATCCCTACATACAATAATATGTTTAATTTTTAATTTTAATTTCTTTAATACCTCTTCCATAACGGAGGTCAGTACACGCATAGAACAAAAAAATTGTCTAATTCCACACAGGAGAGCTCTATTACACGTTCTACGGAAAGGCTAACAATATCTTTTCGATCTTTACATCTAAGGCTGTCTTTTACAAAAATTAAAGAACCACCGTGAATTGCTGATACTCTAACATAAGAACTTATCAAATCATAGTTACTTAGAGCCAATGATGTATCAATTTTCTTTAGCCAGTACTCAGTTATACAAATAATATCAATATTCCTGCTTTTAATAAATAATTCTAATTCTAAAACCTTGCCAGCCAAGCCCTGAATATTTTAATGCACAATTTTAACTCTAAAGGGCTTTTAAACTGGGTGATGTCACGGCATTATTTGTATAGGAAATATTAGTAGGACTACTAACTTGTACAATATAAATTTTGGATTGTGTTATAGATTTTATAACAGAATCCTTATATCAAAAAATAATACGTCACTATGACGACATGTCAAGTTAAATAACAATAAATTTAAATCAGCGATTCGCTGATTTTGTTTCCGCGTCAGATTTGTTGCATAGGGGAATGCACTAATAATAAATTTACATTTTGTGTCCGCTTGTAGCTGAGTCAAGATATCAATACTATTAACAATGTCCCTTTTTTTCACCGAGAGACTGTCACCAAATAACAATACTATTTCTGAACTTTCACATACATCCTTCTTTTTTTATATTACAGACGATATTATACATATTCTGTCCAGGAGAACAATAATTAATAACATTTTTATTAAACCTATTTCTTAGTATAGAACCTATGCCTGGCCCGAGTTTGTCTGAGAAAATAATAGTTTTCTTGTCTATTGGCTTGTTACAAAATGAGCCTGGCAATAGTATAGGAGAGGTTAATGTATGACAGGAGAAATGGGAATGGGATCGCGTCTAGTGTCAATGTGGGTGAAGGGGTAGCCGCACAGAGTCTTGTTTTATTTAAACATAGAACTATATAAAATATAAATACAACTTTAAATAGTTTTAGCAAGGTTTTTGCCCATCGATATTAAGATATATTGGCGTGTGTTGACGATAATGTAATAATGTGCGTGCGAGTAATTACAAGCCTGATTCAATCTTATCAGTTTTCAGAATGATCTTAGAAAAAAAACAGTTTTTTGTGATCTACCCAATGCATTCGACCGGGTCGATCACCGGACTTTTCATTTTCAATAAAAAATACTGTAGGGTGGGTGACTTGGCACAAGAATAATTGTCCTCACACCTTTCGTCCCGAGGAGGTGACAATGGAACAAAATCACACGGGTCGTCGACGGGAGTGCCCCGAGGTTCCATTTTGGGACATCCAACAGAAATCTGTTTCCAATTTAACTCGATGATTCGCCACTGTCTGCAGAGTATGAGTAGGTACGTTACCGTGGCGGTGTGTTGCACGGGGCACAAAGTGAAGGTCGTCGCGTGTGTTCGCAGCGTGTACGGCTCGTCGTCGGAGGCGGCCACGTGCTGCGCGTGGTCGGGGGACGCGCGCCTGCTGGCCACCGGCGGCCGCGGGGGACACCTCGCGCTGCACGCGCCGCCCCCCGCCGCGCGCACGCTGCTGCTGCGGCCGGCGCACTGCGGCGGTACACGGGGGACACGGGGGACACGGGGGACACGGGGGGACACACACGGGGACACCTCGCGCTGCACGCGCCGCCCCCCGCCGCGCGCACGCTGCTGCTGCGGCCGGCGCACTGCGGCGGTACACGCGGGGACAGGGGGGGACACGGGGGACACGGGGGGACACACACGGGGACACCTCGCGCTGCACGCGCCGCCCCCCGCCGCGCGCACGCTGCTGCTGCGGCCGGCGCACTGCGGCGGTACACGGGGGACACGGGGGACACGGGGGACACGGGGGGACACACACGGGGACACCTCGCGCTGCACGCGCCGCCCCCCGCCGCGCGCACGCTGCTGCTGCGGCCGGCGCACTGCGGCGGTACACGCGGGGACAGGGGGGGACACGGGGGACACGGGGGGACACACACGGGGACACCTCGCGCTGCACGCGCCGCCCCCCGCCGCGCGCACGCTGCTGCTGCGGCCGGCGCACTGCGGCGGTACACGGGGGACACGGGGGACACGGGGGACACGGGGGGACACACACGGGGACACCTCGCGCTGCACGCGCCGCCCCCCGCCGCGCGCACGCTGCTGCTGCGGCCGGCGCACTGCGGCGGTACACGGGGGACACGGGGGACACGGGGGACACGGGGGGACACACACGGGGACACCTCGCGCTGCACGCGCCGCCCCCCGCCGCGCGCACGCTGCTGCTGCGGCCGGCGCACTGCGGCGGTACACGCGGGGACAGGGGGGGACACGGGGGACACGGGGGGACACACACGGGGACACCTCGCGCTGCACGCGCCGCCCCCCGCCGCGCGCACGCTGCTGCTGCGGCCGGCGCACTGCGGCGGTACACGGGGGACACGGGGGACACGGGGGACACGGGGGGACACACACGGGGACACCTCGCGCTGCACGCGCCGCCCCCCGCCGCGCGCACGCTGCTGCTGCGGCCGGCGCACTGCGGCGGTACACGGGGGACACGGGGGACACGGGGGACACGGGGGGACACACACGGGGACACCTCGCGCTGCACGCGCCGCCCCCCGCCGCGCGCACGCTGCTGCTGCGGCCGGCGCACTGCGGCGGTACACGCGGGGACAGGGGGGGACACGGGGGACACGGGGGGACACACACGGGGACACCTCGCGCTGCACGCGCCGCCCCCCGCCGCGCGCACGCTGCTGCTGCGGCCGGCGCACTGCGGCGGTACACGCGGGGACAGGGGGGGACACGGGGGACACGGGGGGACACACACGGGGACACCTCGCGCTGCACGCGCCGCCCCCCGCCGCGCGCACGCTGCTGCTGCGGCCGGCGCACTGCGGCGGTACACGCGGGGACACGGGGGACACGGGGGACACGGGGGGACACACACGGGGACACCTCGCGCTGCACGCGCCGCCCCCCGCCGCGCGCACGCTGCTGCTGCGGCCGGCGCACTGCGGCGGTACACGCGGGGACACGGGGGACACGGGGGACACGGGGGGACACACACGGGGACACCTCGCGCTGCACGCGCCGCCCCCCGCCGCGCGCACGCTGCTGCTGCGGCCGGCGCACTGCGGCGGTACACGGGGGACACGGGGGACACGGGGGACACGGGGGGACACACACGGGGACACCTCGCGCTGCACGCGCCGCCCCCCGCCGCGCGCACGCTGCTGCTGCGGCCGGCGCACTGCGGCGGTACACGCGGGGACAGGGGGGGACACGGGGGACACGGGGGGACACACACGGGGACACCTCGCGCTGCACGCGCCGCCCCCCGCCGCGCGCACGCTGCTGCTGCGGCCGGCGCACTGCGGCGGTACACGCGGGGACAGGGGGGGACACGGGGGACACGGGGGGACACACACGGGGACACCTCGCGCTGCACGCGCCGCCCCCCGCCGCGCGCACGCTGCTGCTGCGGCCGGCGCACTGCGGCGGTACACGGGGGGACAGGGGGGGACACGGGGGGACACGGGGGGACACACACGGGGACACATGGACACACACACGGACACACACATATGATTGCAATACAATTCCTTTATTTAAAAACAATTACACTAGCAAGCTGTTGATATTTCGTCAATTTATTTTTCTTGCAACCATTTGAGAACTAAACCTGTCCACTACTTACAGTACTTTCTATACTCCGATTGGTATGCCATCTGGTTCTAGAGTTTTACTCCTCTTCATTCCATTTATTGCTACTTTCGAATTTATTTCCCTCTCCGGTCCTACATTTACTGATGTCTTGAAAAGCCCTTCACTCTAAATGTTCTCTCCACAATTTTTTTCAATTTATATAGAGCCCAAGCCATCCTTCCCTGCAAGTGGTGCACCTACCGATCAACGGACGAGGCTCTGGCGAACATAACAGTGCCCGGTAGACGGTAATAGGCTCGCTACCTATTACGTTGGTCTCAACTATATAATTGGCGAAGTGTGGGCGTATAATATGCCTCTGCCTACCCCTTCGGGGAACCAGGCGTGAATGTATAATGTATGTATGTGTATATGTATGTTGGAAGCAATTACGTAACCAGAAAAGAGGGAGGGAATTCGGCTCTCAGCTAGACGTCCTACTATTGCATATATTTGTATTCCATGGAGCTCATAGTGTCGTGGTGGGCAGGCGTGGAGAGCTGCGACTTCGCGGCGCCGGGCAGCGTGGCGGGCCTGCCGCGCGCCGCGCACGCGCTGGCCAGCGGCGGCGCCGACGGCCGCGTGCGGCTGTGGCTCGTGCGGCTCGACGAGGTGGCCACTCCTATCGTCCGACACTTATGATCGTGATCGACCGGGGGCCCTCTTTGAACGCGGCGTTGTTTCTCGTGTCGGCAGGACGAGACGGAAGTGCGCATGACGTGCGCGGCGTCGGTGCTCGCCCACGGCGGGTGTGCGGCGTGCGTGCGGTGGGGCGCGGCCGGGCTGCTCGCGTCGGCGGGCGGCGACCGCTGGGCGCGCGTTTGGCGGGCCGAGGGGGGCGGCGGCGCCGGGGAGGGGGCGGCGCTCACCGCGGCGGGCGAGGCGCCGGCGGGCGGGGCGGGGGGCGCCGCGGCCGTCGCGCTGCTGACGGGGCCCTCGGGGGCGGCGGAGGGGGACGGGGAGGGGGCCGGAGCGCTCCTGGCGGTGGGCGCGCTGGACGGGTCGCTGGCGGTGTGGCGGGTGGGGCGGGGCGGGGCGCGGGGCGCGGAGGGGGAGCTGCCGCGGTTCTGGGACGCGGCGGGCGCGGCCCGCTGGCTGCGAGAGTATGTCATCGAGGCGCCAGGTGAGATGTGAGGCTGGAGGCCCGGGAGAAGTTATTAAGTTAATGAAAATTATTGCAAGTGAGCGGATGAACGTGGTTACTTTTCAAAAAGTGGTTGCGATAAAGAGCCGCTTTTGACGTGGCATATTGTATTGCAGTTGTTGAGTCAAGTTTTACAACTTCAACAGCTTGTCTCCTATTGCAAAAGTAAGTTATGATCCAACTTAACGCCGAATTCCATAATGTTCCAGTTTTTTAAGTAATGGAGCGTGGGAGCAAAAATCGAAGGCACGGGACATGTCAATAAAAAAGGCTGTCGAAAACTTATTCATATTTAGACTATTCAGGATTTCATTTACTAAATTGAATATCGCAAGAGTTGTTGATTTCTTTTTTTGAAATCCAAATTGGTCTTGTTTTAAAATGTCATATTTGTCAAAGAACTGCAATAGTTTACTAAGCATGACTTTTTCGTATATTTTTGAGAATACTGAAATTAAGGCTATTGGTCTATAATTTTCCGCACTAGATTTTTTTATCTTTTTTATATAATGGTTTTACCAGAGAGTCCTTTAGTCTGCCAGGAAAAATGCCAGTAGACATCGATGTGTTTATCAAAAAAAATAGAACAGATGCAATTTCCTCATTACAAGCCTTGAGGACCTTAGTGCATATATGGTCATAACCCTCAGAATTTGTGTTCTTCAGGGATTTTTTATTTTTTTTAATATAATATTCATCTATTAGAGTCAAATAAATAGAATTGCTTAAAATGTCTTTAAGTGGTTCATAAATTGAATTATTATTATATTTATTTGTCAGATTAAAATTAATCATACAGAATAAAATGGTCATTGAATATGTCAGCAATTTTATCAGGGCTATTTTTTATTTCAATATTATATTCAACACTTTCAATATAACTGTTCTCCGATTTGGTGTTTGTTTCTGTATGTATTATATTCCAAGTGGCTTTGCATTTATTTTTATTTTTAAATATATATTTGTCATTTGATATTTTTTTTGCATGCAATATACATTTTTTTAATAATTTTGAGTAAGTTTGGTATTTCTTTTTTCTAGTGTAAGTCTTGTTTTTGTAATAGTTTAACCGATGGGCTCTATTTGTTGCACAGCTAGTTTTAATCCCTTTTGAGATCCAATGTTGATTTGATTTATTATTTAATGTACCTCTACAGACAGGAAAGCATAATTTATACAATAAACAAAACAAGTCATAAAAATTATCAAAAGCTTGATTTGTATTTGCTTCACTGTAAACCTCAGCGAAAGAGAGGCTTCTTAAGTATTTTTTAAATACTAAAATGTGCTTTTCAGAGTAGCATCTCTTGTAGGTATAAAATTATTTTACTGCCCTATGTTTTATCTTAGTTTTAAAACTGAGTAACTGTGCAGTATTATGGTCTGACAACGCTAGTGGTAAGATGGTGCCCTTTGCATCATTTACATTACTAAGTATGTGATCTATGCACGATAAATTCCTTGTGGATTGAGTTACATGCCTAGTAAAATTATTGTCCACTAAAGTATTATTATTTATATCGCCTACAATTACTATTTTTTGTTTGTAGTGCTAATAATTTCTCAAGCTTATCTAAAAATAATTCAAAATGCCTTTTATTTGTAACTGTTGAGCTGCGGTAGATACAAACAATTATAATATTGCAAAAAGGAATAAAAATAGCACAGCACTCAAAGTGAAAGTTGGTCGAAATTTCGTCAAAGAGATTAAATTTGTTATTACCCTTTTTTATTAATATGCAAGTACCACCTCTTTTTTTGTTTCTACCATAATGTGCAGCAAGTTCATAGTTATGTAAACTGATATTTTTTCTTCCCCTTTTTTTACAAAGGTTTCAGTGAAACACAGAACATCAAGGTACAGACCAGACACCATTTCCGTGCCAGTCAGTGCCCTCCTTAACTGGTGTAGGGATAATATTTGTTACTATAGACTTAGAGAAATAGTACGGCATGGTGCCTTTCTTATGAATAGTTGTATTAGTCATAGTTTTTGACAAATTATCTGTGTTATTACTACAATCAATGTACCGTAAAGTATGTCTTAATTTTAAACAATTTTTAAAATAATCATTCACATATTTTAATAATCAATTTCAACATTTAATTTTAAAGTAATTTTCTTTTTCAGATATGTCATATTTTAGTATTTAGTCATTAATTGTTCAATGTCAATAAAAGTGCAGTTATTATAATTATTTATAAGTAAATTAATTTGTGCATTCAACTGGCAACATTTAAATAATCGTTATTTTGGACACTTAATAGTAATATTTTTCCTACCTTTAAATTGCAAAGTAATAGGTTGGGGAAAAAGTCTTTTCGTATTTTTGTATGAAAAGTCAAGACATTTTTTTCAAAGTTTATTTACATTTATTTACAATATATATGTACCGTTTTGTTGAATAACTTTCTGCCATTTTGTGGGCAGAGACATTATCCCGTTACTGTAGAAACTTTGGGACTTCTGATCAAAAAAACGGGACAAATAGTTTTGGCAGTCCTCTCTTGAGGTCAACCTTACAGAACCTAAAGAATTCTGCAGAGACCGAAACAGGTGAAAATCTGAAGGCGCAAGGTCAGGGCTATATGGTGAATGCACTAGGACCTCCCAGTCGAACTCTCATAATTTTTGGTGAGTGGCTAAATATGTGTGTGGTCTAGCGTTATCGTGATGAAAGACCACACCCTTCCTGTTGATCAATTCCGGCCGTTTTCTCTCGACTGCTTCCTTTAATCTCATCAGTTGCTGGCAGTAAAGCTCAGAATCGATGGTTTTGCCGGGCGGTAAAAGCTCATAATAAACAATGCCCTTCCAATCCCACCATACACACAGCATCACCTTATTTCGTGTTAGGCCAGGTTTGGCCACAGTCTGTGAAGCCTGGCCAACTTTCGACCACGACCTTTTTCGCACGTTCTTGTCGTACGTGATCCACTTTTCATCGCCAGTTATCAATCTCTTCAAAAACGGCTCGGTTTCATTACGTCTCAATAATAAATCGCAAATGAGTACACGGTTCATTAAGTTTCTTTGAGTGAGCTCGTGTGGCACCCAAATATCGAGCATTTTTGTATAACCAGCTTTCTTCAAATGGGTCAAAACTGTTTTGTGGTCAATTCCCAGTTCTTCAGCTACATCGTAACTACTAATATGCCGATCTTGCTACACTCTTTCAAAAATGGCGTCCATTTTATTCGTAACAGGGCGACCAGAGCGAGGTGCATCTTTAACATCAAAATTTCCGGACTGAAAACGGTTGAACCAAATTTGTGCTACTCTTACTGACACTGCATCAGGTCCATAAACATCACAAATTTTTTTCACTGCTTGAGTTGCATTTTTGCATTTTTTATAATAAAATTTTAAAATGTATCGAATTTCTTCATTAGATTCACTCATTTTTACGGAGAGAAAAACAAATAAAAAATAGCGGGAAACAACTTTTTTTTATTTTTTTCTTTTCTTTATAATAGAACCTTTTTAATGTTACCAAAACCAGCCAGACACAAATAGTAGAGTCAAAAAAATTTTATAATAAGTTTATACCTACGTTATGCGAAAAGACTTTTTCCCCGACCTAATATGTTACATAAAGTAGACATTACTGTGTATGGATTCCTATCGTTTGATCCTAAAGCCAATATCAATACATCATTTTTAGTAAAACAATTGTATAAGTGTTCACAACTACATAAGACTTGAGAGCATGCATACGGTTTGACAAAGCTACTTACATATTTTATAATTATCATTCCACTTCTCGGATCGTGATTTTCTCAGTTCTTCACCAAGACCTCGCACTTGTTGATCGCCAATTATGTAAATACGGTGACTGTTGTCGTTTTCAATGATGTCAATGTCACAGGTGACAGATGAATCTCTAGATGGTCGGTTGAGCTTACTTGTATCCGCGACTTGATTTGGCGAATTTTCGGTATCATGTTCAATGTGGTAGTTACTGCCATGGCTTGTAGATGGCGTTGCGCATATTTCCTGGTCAGATTTAATATCTTTCTCGTCTTGTCTAAAATTCAAAATCGTCTTGTTTAAGGTTTTTCTGCGTCTTACTGTCACATTTTTCTTTTGACTTGAGTTACAGATTTCTGTCAAGTATTTGGTTTTATTTTCTTTATTTAGTAACTTTTTTTTAGGTCAGTATCTTCTAATAATATTTTTTTAATTTCATTTTCCGCTATCAATAACTTATCCTTAAGGTCTTTGTTTTGTTTTATTAAGTAATCTAATCTTTCTTCAATATTTATTCTTCGTAAATCTGGGCAACTGTTGTTCAATCGGCTACTTTGTGAAGTTGACATAATATCTATATATTCGTCATCTGATAATGACTCAAATGAGTTGGTGGTAGATATTTTATTTTGTTATTATCATTTTTGTTTTCAGCTATACATTTGCCACATTTCGAAGTCAATTTATTTTCTTTTGTCATAAGGTAAAATCTTTTGGTCGAAATATTTGCTTAATTATATATATATATATTATAAATATATTGAAAGTTTTTACAGTTTGTGCATTTTATGTATTCACGATTTACTATTATCTTATTGCAATTATCGCACTGAGCCTCCATCTTGCGGATTATATCGTTATAAATATGAGGGGTCTATTTTAGTTTGCTGGGCAGTAAAGAAGATAGACGAAAGAGGTTCGCATGTTACGATGATGTAGAAACATTTGTTACAAAGTACATGTAACAGAAAGATATATTACAGGAAGCCTCTATTGTGGAATGGGTATAATAATGTAGGTAATTATAAAATAAGCATGAGAGGAAGATAGAGAATAATGAATATAAACGTTACCATGGAGGGGAAGGAGACGAGTGAAAAATAGATAATTTGACCGTGTGAAAAAGAGTGTGGTATGGGAGTGGATGGCGAATGACCGAGGGTAGTGTAATGAAGAGTCATGAATGAATGAATGAATGAATGAATGAATGAATGAATGAACACTTTATTGTACACCAAAATTAAGAGAAATACAGCAATTAAAAAAATTACATTAAAATTAATTGTACAATGGGCGGCCTTATTGCTCACAGCATTTTCTTCCAGGCAACCTTGGGATGGACAGGACATGATAAGAAGTATACACGTAGGGTAGCGCAATAGAGTGCTCTAATTAACAATAATTATGATGGTATATATAGCCTTATAAATAACACTTAAAGAGAACCACGAATTCAAATTAATCAAACCGGAACAGCAATAAATATTCACATAAATAAATACATATTTACATACATAAGTATATATATATATATATGACACAAATCTGCATTTAGGTACTAGTATATCACGAAATTACAAAGAGAAATTACAAATTATATGGAAAGACCTTAGCTACTGGACAAATAATGCGTCCAAATCCGACTTTTAAAAACATCTAAGGACTTAGCCTTTCGAATATACACTGGGAGTTCATTCCAAAGTCGCACAGCTTGTACAGTGAAAGAAGCATCAAAAAAGTGTGTGACGTGCATCGGCATATTCAGTATTAAGTTATCCGCTGACCTTAGGTGCTTACAATGATTAAGATGCAAAAAACTGAATTTATCTTTTAGATAGTTAGGTGCCGAAGGGTGAAATAGAATAAAGTATAAAAGAGAAAGAATGTGAGCATTACGGCGAAGTCGAATAGGCAGCCACTCAAGCCTGGAACGAAATTCAGAGACGTGGTCTTACTTTTTTATGCCAAACACGAATCTGATACAGAAATTCTGAAGCCGCTCAAGCATACTCAACTGGTCCTGTGTGATATCCAGATAACTAACGTCTGCATAATCAAGAATGGGGAGAAGCAATGACTGCGCCAGAGCCGTTTTGGTTGCAATGGGTAGGAAATTTTGGAGTCGTTTTAAAGACCTTGCTGATGCATATATCTTACGACTAACTTCTTGTAGTTGAGAGGCCCACGATAAGTTCTTGTCAATTAAGACACCCAGATACTTGACGACATCAGAAAAAGGAATAACTATATTATCTAAACAAATAAGAGGAACTGCAGACCATACAATTTTAGACCTCATACGCTGGCTACCAATAACTATAACTTGTGATTTAGATGGATTAACACGAAGTCCATACATTTGACTCCAATTAGAGATTCGAACTAAGTCCGCATTGATACTGTTAACAGCGTCAGCCAACTGATCATCAGGGGCTTGTACAAAAATTTTTAGGTCATCGGCATAAAGATGATAGGACGAAAGTAGGCTATTGGAGACGGAGTTAATAAATACAGCAAAAAGTAAGGGTGAAAGTACTCCGCCCTGGGGTACACCGGCACAGGAATCACACCATGTAGAAAAAGAAGTTTCTAAACGAATCTGATGACGCCGTCCAAACAAATAACTACGAAACCAGTTCAACACATCAGGTGACATATTGATTGAACGTAATATCCCAAGCAAGATATCATAATCTACGGTATTAAATGCGTTACTAAAATCAAGAATTGCCAGAACAGTCAGGTTACCCTTTTCCATACCATCTCTAACGTTTTCCGTAAAGTTTACCAATGCAGTGGTGGTGCTGTGACCTACATGAAAGCCGGATTGGAAAGGATTCAAAAGTTTGTTACAAGAAAGATATGAGCTGAACTGGGAATGAATGAGACGTTCAAGTACCTTGGAAAGGAAAGGCAGAATGGAAATAGGTCGGTAATCGGAAAAATTTGAAGGATTTGGTTTTTTAGGCAGCGGAATTAATTGAGCATATTTCCAAGCAGATGGAAACACAGCAAGTGATCGAGAGCTATTAAAAATGTGGGTTATAATAGGTAAGACTTCTGTTAAATAAAAGGCGTTGTTCTGTACGATCGTTTATTCCAGACTGAGGTGTCTAATGGCAGAGCGCTGTGGTGCGTATGCCGTCTACCCACATACTTATTTCTAACAATATACAACACCTCCACCTTATTTACTAACTTAAAAATTAACATATTTAGAATCTACACACAATTATCTTTATGAACATATCAAACAAATAAATAAAATAAAACAATCTACTGTTTATATCCCTAGTTACATATTAATTAAATTAATCCTACCTAATAGATACTAATAATTAAATAAGCCTACTATATACTAGTTAAAAAATAACAACACATTTCTCCCCTCAATAAAAAAACAAATTAGGAATATTTATGAGACACAAAGTCAAGTCCATATCTCTTAACAGGCATGCGGTTTCTCAAGGGAAACCTGCGTTGGTTGGGTGATCTCACCTCACTATTAGTTTCCTCACCGTTGACGGCTACACTGGGAATAGGTGAGGGTTGTACCGGTGAACTGGAGTGGGTAATATTTTTGTCACCGTTATCATTCGACTCGGTTGTCGAAGATCCTTCGTTTTTATTAGGTGACAAAGGAAACATTAAGGAAGGTCGCATTCGCCTTTGCGTGGTGAGAGTCGAGTCTAATAAGTGCTCATTAGATTTTAATACACGTAATTTTAATTGGTCGATATGTCTACGTACTCCGGTTCTATCTGTACTATTTTCTACTTTATAATTTGTACTACCTAATTTGTCAATAATTTTTCCTGGAAGCCACTTTTTTTCACCTCGGTAATTTCTATACCAAACTAAAGTTCCGGGTTCGAAATGCCTATAAGAGCCCCCAGCCGCGGCTTCTACTTTAGCCTGATGCTGACTGACTCGGCTGGCGCGATCAGGTTTTAGGCAGTCGAGCCGCATTCGTAAATTCCTTCCTAATAGTATTTTAGCCGGACTTTCGCCTGTTGCGTAATGTTCTGTGTTTCTATACGTCAGCAAAAAATTACACAACGCTGAGTGAACATCTAATTTTAATTGTAAAGCTTTCTTAATAGTTTTCTTGCAAATTTTTACTGCACTTTCTGCGGCTCCGTTAGACGCCGGATGATAAGGTGCTGAAAAAATGTGTTCAATACCATTTTTGGACAAAAACCTTCTAAATTCTTCGCTAACAAATTGTGGTCCGTTATCACTGACTAGTTGTTTTGGAAACCCAAACCTAGCAAATATTTCTAATAGTTTTGTGATAACCGATTGGGATGAAATCCCATTCATTTTAATTGCTTCTATTCATTTTGAACAAGCGTCCACAATGACCAAATAAGTCATACCTTGTATGGGCCCCAGAAAGTCGATATTAATTCTGGCCCAGGGACAGTTGGGCCACGGCCACGAGCGTGGCGTGTGGTGGGGCGGCGCGTCCGCCTCGGCTGCGCAGGCGTCGCACGCGCGGCACGTTCCCTCCACGGCCTCGTCGATGCCGGGCCACCACACATACGACCTGGCTAACGCTTTTGTTTTTACCATGCCCATATGTGAGTCATGTAACTCCTCCAGGACCCTATTTCTACACGAAGTAGGTATAACGACGCGCTGACCCCACATGATACAACCTAACTCCATATACAACTCGCTTTTCCTATTGTAATATGGTTTAAGCTCCTTTATCTGAATATCTGTGGGCCAGCCGTCATTTATGTAACTCGCAATTCTACTCAGCCACGGGTCCGTCCTAGTTTCTCTCTTTAAGGTATTGTAATCTAACAATAATGACTCCACTGCAAAGTGTAAGTATGTTTGTTCGGGAGTATCTTTTTCTTCCGTTGCCGTTTCTAACTTGTGTTCTTTTATTAATCTAGATAAAGCGTCCGCGGTATTCTCATCTGTACGAACATATTCTATATTAAAATCATACGCGGAGAGTTTCATCGCCCAACGCTGTAAACGGCTCGCGGCCGTGCTCGGTATACCTACGTGGGGGCCGAATATTGAAACTAAGGGCTTATGGTCAGTACGTAAGGTGAAGTTCCTCCCATATAAGTACTGATGAAACTTATCTACCGCAAAAATAATAGCTAAAGCTTCCTTGTGGATCTGACTGTAGTGCCTCTCCGCCGGCGTGAGCGCTGCGCCAGCACGGCGCCCAGGCCGCGCGCGCTCGCGTCGCACGTCACCAGCGTGGGCATGGCCATGTCGAAGTGCGCCAGTACGTCTGTGCTACACAATTTCTCTTTCACTTTTCTGAATACTGACTCATGTGACCTGTTCCACTGCCAGTGGTTACCCTTTTTTAACAAACTATATAATGGTGTCAAATATGTACTCAAATTTTTAATAAATTTCCCATAAAAATTAACCATCCCTAAGAATGACTTCAGCTCAGAAGTATTTTTAGGTTGGGACATATCCGTGATCGCCTTTATCTTATCCGAGTTGACCCTCACTCCGTCTTTATCTATGACAAATCCTAAATAATGCACTCGATTGACTAAGAAACTGCATTTACTTTTCCTAATTTTTAATCCATTTTGTTCTAATATATTTAATACTCGGTCTAAGGTATTCAAATGACTTCTTAAACATTTACTTTTTATTAAAATATCATCATAGAACACTACTACATCGGCAACATTTTTAAAATAAATTCATCATGAATTTCTGAAATATTCCTGGACTCGATGATAGCCCGTACACAAAGCGATTGTATGTGAACAGTCCTCTATGTGTATTTATTACGGTGAATTTTTTCGATTCTTCATCTAGCTCCAATTGATTATACACCTGGGAGAGATCGAGCTTTGTAAAAAAAATATTCCCTGCCATATCACTAAATAAATCGTCTATTTTCGGAACCGGGTACCTATCGACCATTAAAACACGATTGAGCGTTACCTTATAGTCCGCGCATAAGCGAATACCACCGTCCGCTTTGCGCGCAATGACGAGCGGCGTGGCCCAGTCGGAGCGGCTCACGGGCTCGATGACGAGCGGCGTGGCCCAGTCGGAGCGGCTCACGGGCTCGATGACGAGCGGCGTGGCCCAGTCGGAGCGGCTCACGGGCTCGATGACGAGCGGCGTGGCCCAGTCGGAGCGGCTCACGGGCTCGATGACGAGCGGCGTGGCCCAGTCGGAGCGGCTCACGGGCTCGATGACGAGCGGCGTGGCCCAGTCGGAGCGGCTCACGGGCTCGATGACGAGCGGCGTGGCCCAGTCGGAGCGGCTCACGGGCTCGATGACGAGCGGCGTGGCCCAGTCGGAGCGGCTCACGGGCTCGATGACGAGCGGCGTGGCCCAGTCGGAGCGGCTCACGGGCTCGATGACGAGCGGCGTGGCCCAGTCGGAGCGGCTCACGGGCTCGATGACGAGCGGCGTGGCCCAGTCGGAGCGGCTCACGGGCTCGATGACGAGCGGCGTGGCCCAGTCGGAGCGGCTCACGGGCTCGATGACGAGCGGCGTGGCCCAGTCGGAGCGGCTCACGGGCTCGATGACGCCGGCGCGCAGCATCGCGTCCAGCTCGGCGTCGACGCGCGCCCGCAGCGCGTACGGCAGCGGCCGCGCCGCGCAGTACGCGCCCGGCCTCACTGCCAAGCTCACCGATCCTCCCGTGTACCTTCCCAGTGTGCCATCGAACAGGACCTTATGTCTAGAAATAATACTTTCTATGGAATCTGTCTTATTATCACTAACAGAATTGTTTGAGTCTTTGATATGTTATAGTTGACTGGACCGGGATGTTAGTATAGTTGAAACCACTGTCACAGTATAGTTAAGTTTATTATAAGTTGTTTACAGGTTGGAGGTATGTTAGGAACTAAAATATAATGAATGAAA
The DNA here is from genome assembly GCA_949126915.1 of Musotima nitidalis. Lineage (NCBI taxonomy): Eukaryota > Metazoa > Arthropoda > Insecta > Lepidoptera > Crambidae > Musotima > Musotima nitidalis. Next base: position 68,822 of record CASBPN010000001.1, on the reverse strand, counting down.
TAAAAGTCACTACTGCCGCGCGCCGAACAAGGTCGCGTGGTCAGCATTAAAATTATTGTACGTAATCCGTACATGCTCCCGAGGGAAATATAGTTACTAAAAGTCACAAAATCATAATAATATAATATAAACTGTTGGTTACATTAAGTATTGAAATATCATTAAAGCTAAATATAAAAAATAAACTAGTCTAAAATAGAAAGTAAAATTATTAATCGAATCGAAATGGTGTGTCCGCGTCCGGTTGAGCCTGCGGGGGGGCGACGCTCATCTCCTGCAGCTCGATGTCCGCGTGGTGGTTTGCGACTCCTTGTTGGGCGGAAGGGTTGGTGACTCTCGATGATCTCCATCGTCGAATGATACAGTAGAAGACACCAGCGGCAGCTCCTCCCCAGACAATAAAAGAAACTATGTAGTGGTACACGTCATGAGGAGATAAGTCTTGTCTATAAGGAACTTCACGTAGTTTCTGGCTTTCTAAGCTCTGGCTTATTTTTAAATAATTTTCACTATTATTAAGTTTTTTGATGTTGATGTGTAGTTGTGCGTTATGCCATGTGACGTTTACCATCTTGTTGATAGAGGAATCGATGGTAGGGACTTCAATATCAGCCGTAAGATTATACTCGCTCCCAAAGTGATTGTACGCGTAAATAGTAGCGTCTTCTTTCTGTATGATGCATTCCTCCCGTAGTACGATAAGTCCAGTGCCTGTTATCGCGGCAGACGTAACCTGATCTCCACATATTATTCGTAACAGGTGTTTGTCGCAACAAGTGAATAACCAAACGTTGGCCTTGTGTAGTTTGACCCATATATCTCTGCACACTATCTCATTCATAACACAAGATAATGCTTTTTGCTGATTGAACATTTTTAGCTCACATGGTGCATTCTGATTATGTAATTTGTAGACAGGTTGTAGCAAGTTACATAAATATTTATCTTTCCCATAGGGCGTACATCTTTGCATCTCGTTTTCTTGAATATTTATATACGAATTCTTTTCGAAGTTAATAGCGATAAAGGTTGTAGAAGTTTCTAAAATGTGCCATAGATTTTGCTCTTTGAATGGGATCGGTATCACTCTGTAGTTAATGTATTCTTCGTTGCTTATTAGAGGGATATGCAGCTCAAATAAGAAATAGTTTTCAGTTAATCTTGCTTTTACATAAAGGAGTCTAAATAACTCTGCCATATCCTGTTGCATGTTTTTGATAGGTAGGGCCCGCAGTAAGTTGTTTCTCAATGGGAAGAATTTTATAGGGCAACGATGTGTTAATATTTTTAGTAGCAGCCGGAACCGTTGTGAAGACTAGTAATGTCATCAGAATCGCTAAGCAATTTTGCTTTATAGTCTTACATGTTTTTTTTGGGTTTTTAGATGTTCCGTGGGGTTCGTTAGAACAGGCGTTTCTCGTTCCGGCAATGCAGATAATTTTGTTATAGGTCGTCTCAATGTTCCATTCTTAGTTTTTACAGTGGCGACTCGAACGAATCCATCAGCGCCGGGATGCAGCTCGGTGACCTTGCCAAGTGCCCACTTTCCCGGAGGTAAGTTTGTTTCTTTCAGTAGCACCACGTCTCCAGTTTCAAGATTTTTTGTTGGTTTCAGCCATTTGCTTCGTACTTGCATTTCATGAAGATATTCTTGTGACCAGCGCTTCCAAATATGTAACTTCATTTGCTCGACCAGTTTCCAACGGTTTCGAAGACTTATGACGTCATCTTCTTGTTTAGTCGGGAGAGACATTATAGGTTCGCCAATCAAAAAATGACCTGGTGTTAGGTATTCAAGATTTTCAGGATCGTCAGATAAAGCACATAAGGGCCTGGAGTTCATGCAGGCTTCGACTTGGGTAAGTAAAGTAACAAACTGTTCGTAGGTTAATTTTTGTTCTCCGACCACTCTACGTAGGTGGTATTTCATCGACTTCACAGCGGCTTCCCATAAGCCCCCAGCTGTTGGCCATAGAGGTGCGTTGAAGTGCCAGTCAATCTTCAGCTGATTCAGTTCTTCATGGAACTCTGATGATGAAAATGTTTTATAATTTTGAAAATCTTGTTGTAGAGCTTTAGCAGCTCCCACAAAGTTGGTGCCATTATCCGAATAGATATTTTTGGGTCGACCTCGTCTAGAATACATTCGTTTCAGAGCAGCTAGAAATGTCTCCGTGCTGAGATCCGACACTAGCTCCAGGTGCACGGCTTTGGTCACCATGCAGATAAATATGGCTATGTAACCTTTACAGGTTCGAACACCTCTTCCTTTATTTATTTTTAGTTCCAAACTTCCAGTATAGTCCACGCCGACGTTGCTAAATGGCCGGGAAGGTACCACCCTCGCCTTTGGTAGATTTCCCATGATCTGATGTTGTTTATGAGGCTTAAATCTATGACAAGTCACACAGTTTCTTAGTTGTTTTTTCACTGTTCTGTTTCCACCCAAAATCCAATATTTTTCACGAATTTGCGCTAATGTTAGTCGCGCTCCTCCATGCAACATTTGTCTGTGATAATCTTCTGTAATTAGTTCAGTAAGTTTTCCGGGTGGCAGTATCACGGGATGTTTAGCTTCATAGGGAACAGTAGAGTTTTGTAGTCGGCCTCCTACTCTTAGTAGGTTTTTCTCATCGATAAATGGGTTCAATTTTAACAAATTGCTTCTAGATGAAACAGTGTTAGATGTCTTCAGCTGTCGTATTTCTTGTACAAAGTGTTGTTGTTGCTCGTATCGAATTATAACTTCTGTAGCAGCGGAAATTTCCTCATTCGATAAATAATTATTGCAATTTGATATTTGTTTACGACAAAGTGCTACAAATCGGCGAATCCAGCCGACCACTCGTGTTACACGGTTCCAAGTACTGTACTTATTGAGCCATGCACTCAATAATTTATTATTGCATTCATTTGATGTTGTGAAACATTTTTTAATAATTCCAGTATCTGTATAAAATGTGTTTAGGGAATAAATCGCATTTTCTTCTTTATATGTTTTCAGCCACTGGGGTCCTTCCCTTATGACCCCGTGATGAGGTAAGTAAGCTTGAATTTTAGTTTTAGTTGTAGTATTAGGCTTCATATGTCCCAATTCCAGGTATTCATTCATAAAAAGTTTGTATTGAGATGCGAAATGTTGTTGTTTTTGCATTTTTCTTTCAAGCTGATAAAATTGAGATAATGCAGGGCGTTTAGAATCGCCTAAGTTCTTCTCAAAATCTAATTTCATGGGCATTTTAACGACGTATTTGCCGTCACTTCCCCGTTTAGTTGTGTCAGCATAGTATTTCTCGCAATATTCCTGTTGTGTTGGTTCACATTTCTCGTTATTCATTTGTATATCCTCGGTTTCCCAAAATGCAGCTATATTTTCAAGTTCATTCAATGTGATGAAGCAGTTAAACGTTCTGACATTTCCACACAGGATCCATCCGAGTTTTGTTTGCTGTGCAATAGGTAGATTTCTTTCACACTTCATTACACCCTCCATAATAAGTTCTGAGTAAACATCTGCACCTAGCAACATATCAATCGGTCCAGAAATATTGAACTCGGGATCCGCCAGTTCTATGTTATTCAAGTAGTTCCAGTTCTCAATAGAAAAAGATGAAGCAGGCAGCTTTTTTATCAGTTTGTTTATAATTAAAGTATCCGTTTCGAATGTAAAGTTTGAATGTATTGACTTGCATTCCAACCGGAGCAAGCCTTTGCAGTTTCCGCTAATGCTGCCGACTCCCGATATGATCGCACTGAGGTTCCGGCGGGGAAGGCGGAGTAGTTGAGCAGAGTCTTCAGTTATGAGGCTGACTTGAGACCCCTGGTCTAAGAGCGCTCTTAAAGTTACGTAATTTCCATCAACATTTTTTACTTTTATTTGTACAGTAGTAAGTAAGATTTCTGTGTTGTCATCGGTGATGTTGTTGACTGTACGCGGCTTATGTTGAGAAAATAAGTTTTCAGCTTTTACTTCCTGATGAAGTAAAGTGTGATGGGCTTCATTACATATTTTGCAGCGTTTTTCCGATGTACATGGCCTTAACTTGTGACTAAATAAACAATTTCTGCATAAATGCAATTTCGAAACTGCCACTGAGATTTCAATGCATTGAGTCTTTTTTCTAAGTATTCCAAAGACTTTCTTGAAGCACTGTCTTTTTTAAAGTTTGTGCAAAGTTGCTTGATCTTGACGAAGCTGTCTTTTTGACGGTTGATAAGTTGTTGAACATCAGTCGACATAGTTAGTTAATGGAAAGTTATTGATGGATAAGTATTTCCGTTAGGCGTTGGTCTTTACTGACTTCCCACGCGATGGTAGAGGTCAATAAAAGGTATACGTAAAGCTTACACTTAACACGATATGTGCGCCTTCTCAATTTGCCTGGTGAGACCCGCTTCTGGGAGGCCAGCCAAACCGATTCGCTACCGTATAAAGTTTATCACACACGAAATACCTGTTCTTTCTTCTCGAAGGACCACTAAAGATGTTTGAGTCTTTGATATGTTATAGTTGACTGGACCGGGATGTTAGTATAGTTGAAACCACTGTCACAGTATAGTTAAGTTTATTATAAGTTGTTTACAGGTTGGAGGTATGTTAGGAACTAAAATATAATGAATGAAATAAAAGTCACTACTGCCGCGCGCCGAACAAGGTCGCGTGGTCAGCATTAAAATTATTGTACGTAATCCGTACAAGAATGTTCCTTCAGACTATTTATACTACATTTAGGTATATCGATATCTAATTCCATTAACCACTGCCTACCCAATAAACTCGTTGAGCCATTATTAATAGCATACAAATCTAATTTCTTACTGACATTTTTGTATTGCACATTCGTTGATAAATAGCCTAACGGCCGCACTACCGAGCCGTCGTAAAATTTTAACTTTAATTTACACGGCTGTATTTTTAAATTACGGAATAAATCATCATACGTCGATGCACTAATGCAAGACAAGGCCGACCCCGTATCGACTTCCATTTCTAACGGCTTATTTTGTACCAAAAGTGACATACGAACCGGTTTGTACTTCGATAAAGACATTTGGTACATTGGCTCATCAAGGTCTTCTGACTCGTCGTCGTCAGCCCCGTCGGGTGCGCCGCTGACCGCCGCCGCTGCCCCGCTCGTGCGCCGAGTGCCGCCTCGGGCCGCTCCGCCGGCGTTCGGCCGCGGTCGTGCCCGTCGCGACCTCCAGTCCCCGCGCTGTGCGACCGTTGGGTTTAATCCCGTTCCTACCCGTTTTTCGGTACACATTTTTCTGAGATGCCCGATTTTATGACACACATTACATTGAAAACCTTTATATCTGCACTCTGATCCTCGATGATTTGAATATCCACATACACAACATTTATCCAAATTCATTATATTATGCACTTCCATCTCTGTAGATATTGCTTTTCTATTTTCTACCGCGTTCGCGTCCCGTTGTGCTGCCTCCAGTGAGGTTGCCAGCCTGACAGCCTGTTTATAATTGAGATCTTCTGAGAATAGTCTTTGCCTTATGCTTTCATTGCTTAATCCACATACAAATTGATCCCTTATATTTTCCTCGAGCTGTTCCCCGAAATCGCAATATCTCGTCAGTTTCTTTAATTCCGCAATATAATTGGCAACCGATTCGTCTGGAAGTTGTCGCCTCTGCCGAAATTTGTACCTTTCTGCCAATGAAGACGGTTTGGGCTGCAAATGTGCCTGTAGTAGACCAACTGCTTCCTTGTAAGATAGGGCCGAGGCTTTCCTTGGGCTCGCGAGTGTAGCGAGTAACTCGTACGCCGCTTCCCCCATTATGGCTATGAGTGTAGGCAATTTGACATCATCCATTATTTTATTTGCGATGAAATACATGTCTACTCGTTCCGTGTACGTACTCCAGTTCCCAGCCGTAATATCGAATTCTCCCAATTTTCCGATCGACATTTTCTTTTCTTTTTTTCTTTTAATTGCTCCGTATACAACACAATTTTTACTATAAATGCACTAATAATTCACTGAGCTTCTTTATTTTTTTGTTTGTTTTATCCTCGTCGCCAATGTTAAATAAAAGGCGTTGTTCTGTACGATCGTTTATTCCAGACTGAGGTGTCTAATGGCAGAGCGCTGTGGTGCGTATGCCGTCTACCCACATACTTATTTCTAACAATATACAACAACTTCATTAAGGATAGGTAATATCATCTTGCGGCTTATACTGTCACTACCCACAGCATCAGAAGATATGGACAGAATTGCCTTATTGACCTCAGATTCTGTGAAAGTGCGAAAACTAAATTGAGAGTTACTAGAAGCCGTAAGAGAAGCTAAAAAATTTAAAGTGTTATTTTTTGTAGTATTATCTAAAAAAGATGCTGAAGAAAAATGACTATTTAATAGGTTAATATCTAAATATTTAAAGTCAGAAACAACTTGCTGCTTACCCACTCCAAGGGATCTTAAAAACTTCCAAACCTTGGCTTGATCATATTTTTTTACAGAATTGTGTATATGTAGACGCTGAGCATCTCTACACTTTCTGTTGCAACTATTCCTAATGGCTACATATTTTTCCCAGTTATTCGGAGTAGGACGACGTTTGTATCTGGTTTTAGCAGCAGCTTTTTTATTCATTACCAATTTAATACTTTCAGACAACCAAGGCGAAGGAAGGTGCTTCATTTTAATTTTCCGTACTGGTGCATGAAGATCATAAATGCAAAGGAGCCTGCTACGAAAAATCTCAACTTTCTCATCAATAGAATCGCCTACATAAAGATCAGTCCAGTCGATGTCATTGAAATCTTCACGAAGCTTCTCAATGTTGATATTTGCAAAACTACGTTGTAATAAGAATTTCGGTTTAATTTTAGGAGGGCGAATTTTATATGATAAGTACAAAAGGTCGTGATAAGAAAAAGCATCAGCAGAACATTGCCCATGAAATGCCACATGATCTAAAGATGAAGTGAGAATGACATCAAGAAGAAAAGGTGCACAGTTTGGGAAATTATGAGTAGCTTTTGAAGGAGCAATGACTAGATTGTTTGAGAGCACCACCGAACAAAACTTATCCGAGCGTGAATCATTTTTTAGTAAACATGTATTAAAATCACCCATAATTATAACATGATTATAAAAGGGGATAAAGGACTGTAAAATATCATGGTCATGGTATGGTAATTCATAAAAAATGCAAACAGGCAGGAAGGTAATTATGATTATTCTGTATTGTTAGGAGTAAGTCTAGGCATCTAAGATAAAGTAAAGTCAGGAGAGAAAATTGTGTGGTGCTGAACAAACTCGGCGGTCCACTCCGGGTTTTGACGTGACAACGTCTTAAATTAGGTTGCGGCTGGGAGTCACTTATGAAAAAGTGTAACGCTCGGTAACGTTACGATGAGTCACCGAACGAGAGAGAGGCCCGGCGAATGCCTTGCGTCTCTCTCCCACTCAACTATGATCGGTCTGCCGCGCGCGCAGCACTAGTGTACAATGTTTTAGTAAACAAAATATATTTCTATAGTTAAAATTTGTGCAATTCTTATTTTCATTCAATTCCTTGTTCCTATTGTGCAATTTAATTATATTCATATCAATAAATATTCTACCGAGAAAAAGACGTTGTCACGTAAAATCTTCGCCCGTAAAAACGACTTTACAGGCAACCATTTTTGACGTGACAACGTCTTAAATTAGGTTGCGGCTGGGAGTCACTTATGAAAAAGTGTAACGCTCGGTAACGTTACGATGAGTCACCGAACGAGAGAGAGGCCCGGCGAATGCCTTGCGTCTCTCTCCCACTCAACTATGATCGGTCTGCCGCGCGCGCAGCACTAGTGTACAATGTTTTAGTAAACAAAATATATTTCTATAGTTAAAATTTGTGCAATTCTTATTTTCATTCAATTCCTTGTTCCTATTGTGCAATTTAATTATATTCATATCAATAAATATTCTACCGAGAAAAAGACGTTGTCACGTAAAATCTTCGCCCGTAAAAACGACTTTACAGGCAACCATTTTTTTTTAAAGCATTAACGTTGTTGTATATGAGATGTAGCTGACTATTCTGTAACATTGGGTTTTTTTTTGACTACAGCTACGTCATGTGAGGAGGTGAACAAACTAATCATTCGGCAGGAATGGCGGACATCGGGGAGGAGGCGCGCCGGGCGCTGGAGCGGCGCGCGGCGGCCCGGCGCCTCGGCGGCGGCGCGCTGCTGGACTGGTCGCCCGGCCGCCTGCTGCGCGCTCTGGGGCTCGGTCAGTGCTGCCCCGGACTGAACTGAACTTCGGGACGAGATCGAACTAGGCGAGAAATGAACGAAATTCATTTAATTTCAGATGACAGCGAGGAGGACGCAGCGAAAGCGGAGGACGCCGGGAGCACGGGGAGCACGAGAAGCACGGAAATCACCGGCAGCACGGACGACGCGGGGAGCGAGGGGGGCGAGGGGAGCCGGGGGAGCCCGGACCATATGGACGACGCGGGCGACACGGGCGGTGGGCAGGTGCCGCTGGTGGGCTCGGCGCGCGCGGCGCTGCGGGCGCGGCTGCTGGACGAGCTGCGCTGGCTGCGACGCGCGCCCCCCCCCGCCTGCCAGGTGCACACACTCTCCTGGACCTCCATCTGCAATGTGATTGTCCATTTTTTTTGCAGATTGTCGTACCTAAATACACTGCGATATACATTAATCAGATAGAGTGGTGCAAAACTGTGTAGCGCCCCGATTGTGTTCACTTTTGCCTTTTAATCGGAGGGTCGTCTCGCTGCGGACGGCTCCGATGCGAAATACCACGTTCAGATTTGGACGATCGCCCGGGGAGATCGAGAGCTGCGGGACGTGATCCGGAAGGAAATTTCTAATTTCAATTTCCCGGCGGTGGAAATTTAAGCGGTGGAATATTCGAAGGGAACAACAACCGATGCCCCGAGTGGGCGACGAGCGTCTGCGCTGAACTGCCCTTCCTTCATCTGATCGACTGATCACTTCGCTACGATCGCTCGTCCGTTTCGAGCCCGTATGTTCTAAAGATTCAAGTCTGGCAGGGGCTCGAGAAGGAGGAGATCGAAAGTGTGGTCCCAAGGCCGGGTGGTGTTTGTTGCAGGCGTGGCGCGCGCCGCACGCGCTGCTGTGCGCGGTGTCGCACCGGGTGCCGCGCGGCGCGATGTGTCGGGCGGCGGACGGCCGCTCGGGGGCGCGCGCCGCGCTGGCCGAGCTCGAGCTGGCGACGCGCGCGCGCCCCGCCGCGGGGTGGGCCCCGCCCGTGGCCCCGCCCGTGCCCAACTACCGCCTCACCGCCGAGCTGCGGCACTACCTCGCCGAGCACGACCGCTGACGTCGCCGGAACGTCGCGCCCCGATGTTCGGGCTGACCCCCCTCTGAACTCCCCTTCAAAACCGGACGCCCCCCGTCGACCGTCGTTACTTTAAATCTCTAAAGCTTGACACGAGGCGTCCGGTACTCCGAGTCCATTAAGCTGGGCCGACATGCCCGGGGCCGGGGTTCGGTCTACGTGTGATCACAGTGTATCTTTTGCGCACATAATGCTGATGATCGCGATTTGTATAACGAGAAACAAAACTCGTGCACGGTTTTCAGAGCCGTGGATGATGTTCAGCTCATATATATTAGAATTTCTCCGAATACCTTACATACTCGCCTCGGGGGCGAAAGGGCCAGATGATGCCCAATTAATAACCATTAATGTTGTTGTACTAAATTATTTCTCAAGTTCTCTTTCTCTTTGTCACCATAACTAATCATATCCGGATCACAGTTATTTAACGAAACGGTAGTGGAAGCATAAAAATCATCGTTGATCGGAATAGACTAAACCTTTAATCAAAGAGATTAATAGCCTCACCCTGGTCATAGTAGCCTGCCGCGTGTGGCCCGGGCCCGCTCACCGCTGGCTGCCTTCCGGGCGATCGGCTTCCTTGGCGACCTTGCGGTGCAGACTAGTATTGGTGATATTTTATCTTTCTCCGTGTCTTCCTGTTCTAATACTACTCAAAATAAAACTATTTGAAATCATTTTTATTTCTGAACACATTTAATATAACCATTTAAATTGCCACTAAAAATATATTTTATTAACTTTTGAATTTCAATTGCAACTCCTAATAAATTTTAAATTTATAAGCTTGAATTCAATCTAATGTGATATTGTAAGCATTTACAGTGTTATTACAAAAAAATACTTTAAAACTGCTTAGACATGTGTTTATCTAAACGGTGTATAAAAATTTCAAAAAATGTTATGTTTAGCTTTCTCTATTATAAAACACTGTTTAGCAAGCGTTTAGTTATAACCGCTTCTAAGTTAATTCAACGGGCTTTCATTCTTTCACATTCGGTGTTAAGCAAATCATGTTCCTGCTACGCCGATGCGTTCATTGTTATAAAATAAAAATAATCCACATATTAAAAAAACTGTGATTTTATTGAAATAATACTTTTATGTATTTAAACCACTTTGAACTTCACAAAAGTCCATATTAGGAATATAGGATGAATGCATGAAGCGGAACGTCACAGTTGTCAGTTGTCATAAAAAAATTGATAAATTAAAATCTTTAAATTCATTGAATGTAATCAAAAACAATGGGAACAATTTATTATGTTTTAATATGGACGTTACAATTTAAATGCAATGCTATTTAAATAGCAATCGCCTCGAGAGTCAATCGGAAGGTCGTCTTTTACTTTATGAAATACTTAACGGTCGCTCGCGGCTCCGCTCCCAGGAAATACATGGTCAAAAAATGATTCCCAGGTAAATTTACAGGCACCAACACTAACATCGACGACGCAGTCATTATCCGCAGGCTTCGTAGATTGTCTTTATGTGGATGTTGAAGTTGTTAATGATGAAAATATTTAAATGTAATTAATACTAAGTTTTCACTCCTACCGGCAGTCCCAGAGTGCAACCCGTTGTTTTAGGATAGATAACTAAAGCGATTGTTGTAGAGCTTCTCTATAAAAAACATTTGACGTTAAAATATTTTCAGGTAACAAAATAAACTGATGGTCGGGAGCCCCGACCCGTGAGAGGGCGCCGTGCAGCAGAATTCGTAATAATTTAATATCGCCATAACTTCAAAACCAAACGTCCAATTTTGATCATTCTAAGACCAAATATTATCTAAATAAACTGCACTTAGTGACGAAATAATTTATGTTGATAAGAATTAATAGCATAAGTAAAATAAATATGTTTAAATGTAGTCTAAAAAAAATCAAGATTTTAAAATAAAAAAATAGTTGTTGTGCCTCACTCGACATTGATAGGTATAGTGTGTCGCGGACTTTTTGGAAGATGTGTATAAGATCTACAATTAATTCATACATTTTGTGGTTCTATCTTTTATCGTTTAGGCAGCGTACGCAGAATAAGTTACTGTTCTGGTTGATTTTTCACACTTTGTGTCCGAAAAACCCAAATATCTTAACCGGAACCCTATTTTTTTCTAAATTAAAATTTAGCCTATGTTACTCAGTGATAATGTAGCTTTCTAATGAAAAAATAATTATTAAAATCGGTCCAGTACTTTTTGAGTTTATTCGTTATATACAAAAATACAAATCTTTCCTCTTTATAATGTTATATAATAATAGTGTAGATTTTCCTTACTAAGTTTATACTTTCTCTTGAACCTGAGATCGCCGTTATATTCAAGTGGATTAGTTCGTGTTCGTTTTATTTGAGTGTCACGGCAGGTTTGCATATAATCTTAATCTTCCATATAGACAAAATCGATAAGGCCTAAATTCATGGTTAAAGATGTTTTAACTTGACTAAACAGCAGCAGCGATACACAAAGATTTATGTTAACGGTTTCAGGTTAAGCACATCCTAAACAAGCGCCAGCCCGTGTTTAAATTTAAACAATGTCTAAGAAGTGTGTACCTTTAGGCAATCTATACCTTTTTTTTTTTTTTTTTGATTTACGTCGGTAACAAAATGCATTTACGCACTGTCTCCCGGCCAAAGGGGGACCGAGAGAGGTGTGTGGGACTCACCACCGGCAAACGCGACCGCCAGCAGTAATACCCACTAAAAATCTTCCGACGACGCCCGCCGCTTGTTGAGAAAGAGGCGGGGGGCCAGTACCTGGGTTGCAGCTCTGACACCCCGCCCGCGGCCAACGTCCCCCGGACCAAAACCGGGAGGACCTCCTCAGAGAGACGCAGTGGACGCGCCCCTCCTACCTCCTTGTGCGACCATAGCGTGTATGGCCGACTTCTCGGAGGGTCCATGGTTAGACAGCAAGGGCCCCCTGCCCCCGCTGCCTAAGACCCTCCTGGCGCTGCTTGACGGGCCCTCCTGGCCCGCCCGCTGCGCCCTCCACAGGTCCCTCTTAGTTTCCCCCCCGGTAGTCAGTACTAAGGGCACCCAGAGTCGCCAATCTCTGGGTGTTACCTTTTCCCTAGCGCCTCCTGCGCTCTACCGGGAGGTACTCAGCCCCCCCACCACGACAAGGTGGAGACCAGTTTTTGTAACAGCTTTTTTAAACACGTGTTCAACATTTGTATACCTTTTTTGTAATAACACTTGATAAAATAATTAAAAATACTTGCTTTCGTGACGCCCGTCCATGGCTACAAGTAAAATGGACGGCGTCCGTCACTTTGATGCACGGAAGTTCATGTGTGTGTGAGAGTGGCATTGTAGTCGATATGTGTTCAGAGATGATTTCTGATTATGAGCCTTAAATGTATTCTTGTGTGATATATTGTGATATGTTTAGATTTATTTCTCAAATAAAGTGTTATATTTGATATCCACTTTTGGTATTATTTTTCACAATGACGGTCACAAGGAAATGTCTCTACCGAAGGATATATAATAAAAAATAGTTAGTAAATGTTTCAACGATTTCATCTTTATTTGTATACTTAAATTAATATTTACAAGTGAGGCAGTAACAGTGTCAACGAAACAAACATCACAAAACGCGAACCACTGTTTGACAAATATTACATAAATATTTAAGACTAAAAATAACAAGTTTGGGCGGGGGGCACCCCGCACCCCGCATCAATAGCAACGCACTATATCAAATCAACAGACTTTAGTGAACTGGGAATTGTACTCCCATTACACAGCAATAGAAAAAATACCAGCGGAATGTTGCCGGCGAGTGGGGCCGGGCTGCGCGGGCGCTGGGTTCGGACTGATCATATTAAAAATAAGACCTATGCAATCATTTCTGGTAGCAAAATATATGAATTGTAATAAAAAGTGACAACGCAATGGCACAGCGGCCGCCGCCGCCTGCCCGCCCCACTGAAGGTGAACACTAGCGTTAACCAAACTTGGCGATGAACTTCAAATTATACAATTTACACACGCCACAGTCATATACTCTTGATGATAATTGGGATAATAACATTCTCAGTTGAAATTATTGTTTTACAGAGTTTCATTCCTAGGAGTGAATAGGCGCTATAAGACATTAAACAAACGAATTCACAAATAATCAAAAATTATCATAACATAATAAAATATTATAATACTAAAATATCTTGAGAAAACCGCTAAAAAAATGTCATCGACTTTAAAAGTGTGGAAAGTGGAGACCACGGAACCATCTAATGTTTGGACTGCTCCTACAAAGAATTCAGATGGAGTCCTCTGGACACGGCGCTGGAGCAGTTTCGATGTCTCTCGGAGTACAGTTCGTAGGGACGGCTGCGCGCCGCTCGTAGAATAGGTGAGTTTAATTTATATAATTATAATAATATGTACAACTTTACAATGCATGCCGCGGCCCTGGCGGCGGCCGCGCGTATGTACATAGGTTTGTTTCCCATAATATAAATTTTAGTAACTATACGAATATCGTTAACCGCGAGCGATAGTCACATCGTCCATATCACAACACGAGCCGAGCGCGGGGCGGCCCAGCGGCTCGCCGGCTCGGCCGCGCCGGCACGCCCGGCACCGGGAGACACAGGCCCGGCACGCCCGGCCCCGGGGGACGCCGGCCCGGCACGCCCGGCCCCGGGGGACGCCGGCCCGGCACGCCCGGCCCCGGGGGACGCCGGCCCGGCACGCCCGGCCCCGGGGGACGCCGGCCCGGCGGGGGCTAGTGCCGCTCGTCGTCGTCGTGGCAAAATACTCTGCAACAATGGACAATAGCATTTATTTGCATTGGATATATCAAAAACTTGCAACGTCGGCCCTTCGGCGGGGGGCGAGGCATGACTTACATGAGGAGTATCGCGAGGCCGGGGAGGGCGGCGAGGGCCGGCGCGGGCCGCGGGCGGCCGGCCTGGTTGCCGTGCTGCATGGCGGCCGGCTGCTCTCCTGGAAGCGGTCCATTCGCACTCGTTATCTCGTTAGCAGTTTTACATAATTGACATTTTAGATGTTCTCTGCGCAGTCGATACGTTCTTTTGCAAGGAAATATGCGGAAACGGAAAATATATACTGTTACCTCCTAGCAGATTTAAAATTTTACGAAAACTCTCGTTATCGATGACGGAAATTTATTACTATATTTAGTTGATGAGTTTTGAAAATGCTTGTCTTAATATAAGACATTATAAAAACAATGAAAGATTTTCACATTATTAAAAAATACAGTTTAAGTATTGAGTCTCATATGTTTCATCCTTCGATCAACAATACAACTAGATAACGGGTCAGAGTCTTAAAAACGGCCGAGAAAATAACGCTTCACTTCAAAGTGGGGTCTTATTTTCGAGTTAGTTCACTTGTGATTGCGCCAACGTGCGGAAGTGCCACAATGCCTCAGTGTGTGTTCAAAAACTGTGGAAATAACTATCGAAAAAAAATGTATCGGACGGAATATCGTACTTTCGGTACGTAAATATAATTTTATAATATAATAGATTAAATATTCGCCTTTTTAATAACATTACACTATTAACTTTGTAAAGCCAACCTACGCGCCAACATTGGCAAATGTTGGCGCGTGAGTTTGCCATAAGTTGGTTGTGTCAGAACAGTGCAGCACTATGGATTTACTTTTTAAGTTATTATTAAACTTATTTGTTAACAAATAAAGTCTAATTTAGACACAATAGTCAATGTGTATAAAAAATGTTTAGATAAGAACTTCTATTTCTTATCGCTTTCTGTCATTCATGTCGTAAAAGCGTAAGTGAATGTTGACACAAACAAAAGCTTGCTTTATATATTCCAGATAAGGTGTAAGTTTGATAAAAAATATTAAAGCTAAAAGTCGTTTTGCTCCATTTCATAGGGTATACCTATATCTATTTATTCTATAGTCACTCGGTGCCATATTTGAGTTCTGTTTTTGTATGTGATGCGTTATCTAGTTGTATTGTTGATCGAAGGTTTCATCGGATGATAATTGAGAAGCAGTGATACAACACATAACTCGAAGAAAGAATATAGGTAGGTAGTAAGTAGCTGTCCCGTGTGGTGCGTGTGGTGTGTGCGTGTGTGTGTGCGTGTGTGTGTGTGTGTGTGTGTGTCCGTGTGCGTGTGTTACCGCTGAGCACGTGCAGCACGACGGAGGCGGAGTCGAGGTTGGAGGGCGCGCACGAGTAGTTGCCGGAGTCCTCGCGCCGCGGCGAGTAGATCACCAGGTTGCCCACCTGCCACACGGACGGACTCAATACACACACTCAACACCTGCTGGGACAAGGTTAAAGAGCGCCCGCAGCCCAGTGGCGACACTTGTAGCCGTCAGTAGGTCTCGAGTGCAAACACTGGTTTTTCGAAGTTATAGCGTAATTATCGCTCCTATGGCATATTATGAAGTCAGTGCCTTCTAACATCCTGACCGCTAGAACAACCATAGCACGATGGATAGCATTCTCTCTGGGTGGCGGAGGTCAGACGGTAGTCGCTCCATAAACTCCGATAACTGAAATTCAGCCAAATCTGGTGAGACCCGTGAGTGAACCCTGGGCCCTAAGCTTAAGTCTAGGCCAACCGGGATAGGGCTAGGGTATGATGAAACTAGGTTAAACACAAGTAACTAAAATAATATGCAAATTATTTTCTAGTCTAGACCTCAAGAGTGACTACTATCTACCAACTATGTCAAGGTCAGGTCTTTATCAGTTATTACCATACGGTCACGAATTTATTGAAGCAGGCTTATCTCCGGGGCCAGAACACTGAACAAAATCATGCTTCTCTGCCTTTCAAAAAAAGCGTTAGTCTGATAATGTTTTGTCTTTATTGGGGCCGTCTAAGAATTGTGTGCTATACACGAATGCAGGGATAGCAGGATTAGCAGGTACATTGACGTATGATGCGTGGAGACTTATTTATATAATAGGTTGGGGAAAAAGTCTTTTCGTATTTTTGTATGAAAAGTCAAGACATTTTTTTCAAAGTTTATTTACATTTATTTACAATATATATGTACCGTTTTGTTGAATAACTTTCTGCCATTTTGTGGGCAGAGACATTATCCCGTTACTGTAGAAACTTTGGGACTTCTGATCAAAAAAACGGGACAAATAGTTTTGGCAGTCCTCTCTTGAGGTCAACCTTACAGAACCTAAAGAATTCTGCAGAGACCGAAACAGGTGAAAATCTGAAGGCGCAAGGTCAGGGCTATATGGTGGATGCACTAGGACCTCCCAGTCGAACTCTCTTAATTTTTGCTGAGTGGCTAAAGATGTGTGTGGTCTAGCGTTATCGTGATGAAAGACCACACCCTTCCTGTTGATCAATTCCGCCGTTTTCTCTCGACTGCTTCCTTTAATCTCATCAGTTGCTGGCAGTAAAGATCAGAATCGATGGTTTTGCCGGGCGGTAAAAGCTCATAATAAACAATGCCCTTCCAATCCCACCATACACACAGCATCACCTTATTTCGTGTTAGGCCAGGTTTGGCCACAGTCTGTGAAGCCTGGCCAACTTTCGACCACGACCTTTTTCGCACGTTCTTGTCGTACGTGATCCACTTTTCATCGCCAGTTATCAATCTCTTCAAAAACGGCTCGGTTTCATTACGTCTCAATAATGAATCGCAAATGAGTACACGGTTCATTAAGTTTCTTTGAGTGAGCTCGTGTGGCACCCAAATATCGAGCTTTTTTGTATAACCAGCTTTCTTCAAATGGGTCAAAACTGTTTTGTGGTCAATTCCCAGTTCTTCAGCTACATCGTAACTACTAATATGCCGATCTTGCTCCACTCTTTCAAAAATGGCGTCCATTTTATTCGTAACAGGGCGACCAGAGCGAGGTGCATCTTTAACATCAAAATTTCCGGACTGAAAACGTTTGAACCAAATTTGTGCTACTCTTACTGACACTGCATCAGGTCCATAAACATCACAAATTTTTTTCACTGCTTGAGTTGCATTTTTGCCTTTTTTATAATAAAATTTTAAAATGTATCGAATTTCTTCATTAGATTCACTCATTTTTACGGAGAGAAAAACAAATAAAAAATAGCGGGAAACAACTTTTTTTTATTTTTTTCTTTTCTTTATAATGGAACCTTTTTAATGTTACCAAAACCAGCCAGACACAAATAGTACAGTCAAAAAAATTTTATAATAAGTTTATACCTACGTTATGCGAAAAGACTTTTTCCCCGACCTAATATATAGCCGCCAACCATATGTGGTTTTTTTTCATTAAAATATATTATAACAAGGTGTGTAACTGTGAAAGACGTGTAATGTGAGTGAGTATAGTTACCGTGGTGTCGGGCACGAGGCGCTCCATGCGGATCTCGACGAGGCTCTTGTCGTAGTTGAGCACGCGCTCGTCGTTGTGGTACCAGAAGATGTAGGCGGGCTCCTCGAGCGCGGCCGTGATCACGCACTTGAGGCTCACCGTCGTGCCCGCCTTCACGTAGATGTCCGACTCGCCCACTATCTCGATCTTTGGCACTGCGACACCACACAAGCAACGACTCATTATACTACTGAATGTCTATATCCCGGTCCTTGTGTTCGACTCGATTACAAAAAGTGACCGAGATATTCAAATTGGGGCTTAGATAGAGGCCCTATTGATATTATCAATATATGCTTGGGATTTTCATGAAATATATAGATCCATCTTCAACACATAAGACCAGTTACTATTTAGGTAATATTGTATGAGAAATAATTTAAAACTTGAAGTAGCTGAGACTTAATAAGGCATATCATACCATCTAGTCAATTTCATGAACGAGTCACGACCTATCTTTTATTTATACACTAGTATGGGAATATCTAAAATTATTTAGATAACTCAAAGTTCAGCAAAGGAAAATAATCTGGAAAAAGTATTGTAGTGGTCCCATTCGCAAAAAAGCGCATGTTAAAATGTTTAGGATTCCAACAATGACAAGTTACTGAGTCAACAATATAAGAATTTCAAATAGATCTATCAGACGGTTTACTGTTAAGAAGCATAAAAAATTTAAGCATAAAATAAGTTAGCATAATGTAATTACTACTAATTCTAATTTCGCATAATACAAATAAGCACAACAGTTTTTAGCATAAATGCAATAAGCATAAACATGATTAAGCATAAAATAATAAACCATAAATTTAAAAAGGCATAATGGAGTTTTACCATAACGAAAATAGGCATAATCGTTTTACGCAGAAAAATAACTCCTAAGTTAATAGACCCACAACATAATTGCATTCATGTAAGGTCATTAAAAGGCGGCTTACGGGTGGCCCAACTCTATATAATATAGGAAATACTGGTTACTTACTTACTTTTTTTATTTTTTATTATGCCTATTACGATAAAATACTGTTATGCGACTTTCCATTATGCTCAAAAAAATTGTGCCAAAAAAAATTATGCATAAATGCATTATGCCAAATAATAATTATGCCACAGTACATATTATGCTAAAACCTAATTCGGCCAAATTAATATTATGCTAAATAAATTATGCCAATCACTTTTAGGACAAAATACATTATGACAATGAATGGGATCCCCTATCCGACGTAGTGTCGTGTCAGGGGAGACACTCACCGACGACGTTGAGCTGCACGAAGTGGCTCATCTTGGGCTCGGTGCCCACCTGGCACTCGTACACGCCCGCGTCGCGCGCCTGCACGTACTTCACCTGCAACAGACCGACACCGCACGGGACTCACTCGCACGGAACACACATCACACGGAACCCACATCACACGCCACCACGAGCAGATGTTCCTGAACCTCCAGCGACCGTCTTATCAATACTTTATTTCAAGGTGTGCCAAGACGAATATAATTATCAGTTTTTTGTGAAAAAATACACAAACCAATAAAAATATCATGTTGATACACACAAATGTGTGGGAATCAAGTCTAAAACTTCGGAAATTAAGTAAATTCATATAAATTTGTGTTCTGTGTGCCAGTACTTCTTACAACATAAATATGCATCTGAATTTGCAGTCGAGTCACTGAGGTAGGCGCCACTCTGCGACCGCTTTATCCTTTATTTCAATAAGTGAATATTCCCTGATGGTATATGACATATCTTATAATTTTCCATGAGGAATGTACTCATATAAATAACAACGTTAAATAAACGTTGATTTCATTCGTGTATCATCGCCAGACACGCCCTCTGTCAGTCGATGCTCAATAATGATCGATGCCGCCTATAACATGTGCGCTGGTTTCCTCTACTTTCACAATAGTGGTACGAAATGGGTATTTATTATTCAACGAGTCACAACTACGAAATTCTGAAAATAACCGATGTACAAAGTATTCCGGAGGTCGATTGTAATTTACTGTAATCCAGTATTTTTAGTAAACACATTCAGAAAATCTCAGTTCTCATTACGTAAAAACAACTCTTTTGATGTCGCTCAATCAGACAGAAAATCAAATATTAAGCACATAATGTCGCCCGTTTTTAAAATAGGGTAACTTTAAAGGTTTTTTTGTTTGTTTTTTAATAATGCCTTCGTGCGGTTAGCACATTGAACCAGTGTCAAGTGGATAAAATATATATTAATCATAAATAATTAATAAATAATCATAATAAATGAGAATGATTGGTGATAAAGATGATAAATTGTAAATGAGCTGCCCTGTCTTAAACGTCCTCAGTAAAGATGTGGGACTATACTGAGATCTCACATGGACTTCTTGAGATGATTTGAAAAAAGTGTTTTGCGCTGTTTGTTTCATTTACCAACACTCACGTACGTTCACAAACACTTAACGGTTAACAGTCCAACGTTATTACACATTAATATTCAAAAATTCACAAATTTCAGAAATTAAAAAAAAACTGCAGCTTTTTCCTTTCCCGCCAAGAAATCACTTGATAAGTTTAGGTTTGTTCTAAACGTTTTTTTTCAATTTACTTATATTATTTTGGTTTGACTGTAAGATTTGAAGTGTTGCAAAGTGGTTGATACATTTTTGACAAAGACTTGAAATTGCACGCAAATTCGTGAAACTTTAACCGTAATTCCATATTGTTACTATAGCATGGAGCAATCAGTTTATTTTTTTACATAATTAATTGATTCAGGAGATATATTGCGGAAATCTATCGGAAGCTAGCGATGGATTGAAAATCGCTTTGCGTCAATTTCAGCGCAACTATAATTTCCATAAAAATCGAAAACAATTCAACACACGTGTTGCGCACGTACCAATTCTTCGAATAAGATATCAGACAGCCTCAGAATAACAATATCTTCACGACACAACGCCGAAAGGGTTAAATTTTTTAGGAAATTGTAGTTGCGCGGGAATTGTCACAAAGATGTTTTAATCCATCACTTGCTTATTTCCTTTATATATTACTTTACTAATTCTCTTGCAAATATTATACAATGAAAATACGAGCCAGGTTTACGAAACCTCAGACGTAATCTATAGGTTGTTGCAATGTTCCCGACACATAATATGCGAATTGCTTCGTACCCATAGACGCGAGAACAGTACACAAAGATACGCGAGCGAGATTATAACGCAATCAGTCTAGTGAGGGATTCCTCCACAGAATGTGGATGTGAAGCACATTACTCTTCCACCACAGATAAGGCACTTCGCATTAGAGCAGCTACGATATAATGCATTCAGCGAAGAAGGGATCGTAACTCATATCTGGATAACACCATCACGGAGTCACGGAACGACGAGCAGAAAGAAAAAAATTATCCAAGTTTCCAAATAAAGCTTCTTGTAGAATTTGATACAATAACTTACATTGTTTAACAGTCCCGAAAGTCTTGAACTGTATGGGTTTTATGACCTTACACTATACCTGCCCAGTGAAATTTATCATGTTAACCATAAGGTAATTTAGAAGTCATGGAATGTCTGGTAAATAGCACTGCGGTGTTACAGTGCATTACAAAAAGTTTCATGATCATAATTATTCCTTAATACACGTCACACAGCGCCAAACCAAACAGAACCAAAAATAAGCAGAGATTGTATTAAAAGACGGATAAACACGCTTAATCGATTTGTGTTTTACACAAACACAACACCAATAAAAATAGATAGATATACTCTTTATTGACCAAAATAAGTTAAAACTAAAGATTACAATGAATATTGAAACACAATGAAAAAGCCAATCTAGGCCTTATCGCTAATAGCGGTAAATACCAATGTTGATGCACACTAATATTTGGCCTGCGTTGGAATCAAATCTAAGACTTCTGGTAACGAAGTACAATTATATAAATAGGATTTCTGTGTAAGTACGTGATACTTCTAACAATGTAAATGTGCAAATGAATTTCCAGCCGAGTCGCTAAGTAATGTACCAAACCATTGCTCGATTGATATAGTTATGCGTTAAATTTGGGAACGCGCCGAAACTATACAGGGCAATGTTACAGAAATATTCCAACGTGCCTACAGTTATCCAAAATAAATGATTGCACATTATCAGATTCTAGTATTAAAATTTGAAAAGTTCGATTTTGAATTTAGGGCTGGCCGTGCCCATAAGTAACGTAACGTTCGTTCGTTCTGGTCCAAAGTTCAATATAAAGTCACCACTATCAATTTCTTAATCGTCGGGTCATTCATTAGGGTGAAGAATCGATACTTTTTGCAACAGATTTCAAACTCCACGTATAATGTTTGGTTATAGAATTCATTGATTCGTTTCCACACTTCACTTTGTAGGTCATCATAATTATCAGCCCATCAACGTCCCAGTATTGAGCAAGGGCTGCCTCTCAGGTGAGAGGGTCATCCTCCACCACGCGGACCCAGTGCGGATTGGAATGGTGTGATCTGTGGCAGTACCTGCAGCGTCCAGGTGTCGGTGGCCTCGACGAGGAAGGCCTGGAAGCGCTCGTCGGCGATGAAGGTGAAGCGGTCCACGGTCAGGATGTGCGCGTCGCGGCGCCGGATCCACGACACGGACTTGTTGCTGAGCTGCCGGACCTGCAATTACAGAAATCACTTCTGAAAATCCATTGTCTTGTTTGCAATTTCGCGTTGTATGGTAGTGTGCGCTATCTCGTATGCCTATATTTGTGGTCGTGTCTCAGAGTTATTAACAGATTCAGTTATTCAGAGAAATTATGGTTTGCTGCTTCATATATTGTATTTCCATTTTACCCATATTTAACCATATTTGAATTTGACGACCGATATGGTGCGGAGGCGAGTATATCCGCACTCTGCTCCTGAGGTCGTGGGTACGATTCCCACACAGGATAAATCTTTGTGTGCATAAATATGGATATTAGTTCTGGTCTGGGTGATTTACTATATGTATTAAGTATGTATTTTCAAAAAAATACCTAGATGATAGGTGTCATTGTAAGAAAATATTGTATATTGTATGTTCATTCACATTCATAAAATATTTGCACGATTAATGCAGGAAGCCGTGCGTTACCTTGCAGGGCAGGCAGTTACCTTGCAGGGCAGGTAGTTCCCTTGCAGGGCAGGCGGTTACCTTGCAGGGCAGGTAGGCGTGCGTGCCGAGCTGCGCGGTGATGTTGTTGGGCGCGGCCGGGTCGAAGTAGGGCCCGGTGTAGAGCCCCACGTAGCGCTTGGCCACGCGCGCGCCCGGGCCCGCCTCGCCGCACGACAACACTAGCGGCGGACAGACACACACACATTACATGACACATATTCAACCAGAAGTAACTTCAAATAGACAAGCCAATACACAACAATTAATAAGATACGGAACGGAGAAGAAAACGTTTTCTCTTGCTTTGTCAACAAGTGGGGTCAAAGAAAAAACTAAACCAAAGTGTTCAATTTTGTATTGGACTATAATATTAGTATGGTTCAAATTATAATGGACAAATTTGTATTTTTAAAATAGGTGTAAATAAATTTGAAGATCGTTATAGCGTGGAGGTCGTGGGTTCGATTCCTATGCAGGACAAATCTTTCTTCTGTATACTAAACGTGTATTTAAAAAAAAATCAAGTATGATTTTCCCTTATTTTATACTTAATGATTGGCGCATAATTTAAATTGTACTTATCTTTGAACTAAATAATTGGAATGATTGTAAGATAATTATTATTATGATAAAAGAAAATCCGTTACACAAGAACAAGTGGCGTAAAACGAGCATATGACTTCAATCCGGCTGGAGCGACCTGCCGCCCTCTGGAGTGGACCCCTCATGTAAATTATAAGCAAACTAACGATAAATATATATACTGTCTTTATTAAAAGCGTTAGGCTTCGTGAGTGCCGCTTCTGGATAATTTTAATATCCAATGAATTTATTTGTCATTTAAATTCCCATTGTCCGGCTATTTTGTCTCATGTTTTCGTCGCTTATAATATTTGCGCTTAAGGCATTTCATAGTACACAGAGCATTCCAGGTTGGCATGACGTTTTTATATTAAAATAATACCGAGGACTGAACATAAAAAACGATAATCTCTTTAATTAATACTAAGAGATCGCAAAGATCCGTTAGTTGTTAAACAAATTCACGTAGAATTGATTCAGTTATATACATCGTATTTACAACATAAGCATATAAGCTTTTTTAGCTTAAATAAACTACTTAGATAAGACCAGACCACATCAAATAGCACCTGGAGCCTCATCACTCGTTGTCAAATAGTTCAGCAGTCACGTTACAAATTGCTGGATTTAGAAATGTCAATGATTTTTCCAAGATTTATATCGGCGTCTTAGAGCATGTAGTAAGATATTCTTAAATATTCCACGTTTCATTTCCACAGGGGCTGGGCGGGGAGAGGCGGCGGCGTCATTTAATATCACTTGCGTTTGCTTAAAGTATGATCTCCTTGATGCGCCGAGGGGCGACGTCGGGCGATGCCGAGCGATGGCGGCCGACGGCGGGTGCGGGCACAAATCCTCGGCTCCACTTTAAACTGGGAAAGCAATAAGGTCTTGCAACAAAACATGAATTGAAAACTCTTCGTTAACTTTGCCCAGCTCGGGTAGTTTAAGAGGCCGGTCTCAGTTTGTGTGCTCAGGTGTTGAATAATTATGGTTTGTGTTTTGAGGGATTTTGTCTCTTGTGAAATCAAAAATGTTGACCGTTTTATTGACTGAATTGGCTTTTCATATGTCTCATTTGGAAACAGCAGCCCTTTAATACATGGGTATGTAAAACAAAATACTAGGAATCATTTACATATGTGTGTAAATAAATTATTTGACACGCTATATAGGCCGCACATAGAAATAGAATTCAAATTGTACTTTAACGATCTCCTACCCTGTAAACAATAAGAGTAAGATAAACGCCGAGGATTTTATTTTCCATACAAAAATGAAGTGACGCACACAAGTCAACAAATCGTGTTTGTGTAAATAGTAATAGCGCGTGGGGAACAGCTACACTGGGCCGCGGTTCTAGGCTCGTTTTTGTCTCAATAGAAACTAGGATTATGTCGCACCACGTAATACACCGCCGGCCGCCGACCCGCCACCGCCCGGCACTCCGGCACCCCGGCACTCCCCGGCACTCCGCTACTGCGGCACTCCGGCACTCCCGGCGCCCAGCGAGCGAGCGCCCCAGATAGGGCTTACAGTTGTATCATAACCTTGTTGTAAATCCGATGGGTAGTCTTTTAGGTAACCGTTATTTAAAGCTTGCGTTGACGCTTTTAACTCGAGCCGACGCGTTTTAAACATTTTACCGTAACCAGGTAAAGTATAGAATGATAGCTACACGACCACGCATGCAGGTCAGCTCCGAGTTTCGGACGAATGATTTTAATTTCTTCTGATAGTACTAAAATATTTATTTTCTGTCTATATTTACAGTCTACATGGTGCTTATGGGGTACCCCATGACATACTATTATCCAACGAAACTAGTGCATACACTAGGACAGTAGTACACTGAAAATACATGTAGATAAGAATAATTTTAAAGCCCGGTCGTTAAATGTAGTTATAAATGTTATAGAGCCAGAATAATTTTAACCCAATCGTTAAATGTAGTTTTAATATTATAGAACCAAGGGCAGCTCGCGTTCGCGCAAGGTGTGGAAAAACTATACGCAGGTCAGATTATCGTAATTTCACTAGTGAAAAAAAATTTGTCGCTTTGTTCTTAAAATTATGGTTGTGTCATTTGAGCGGGGAGCTGGCTTTTGAGGTATCAGATCCAAGACTCGGGCTAGGGGCGGAGGCACGGGCGGAGCGGGCGGCGGCACAGGCGGAGCGGGTGGCGGCACAGGCGGAGCGGGTGGCGGCACAGGCGGAGCGGGCGGCGGCGCGACGGGCCCGCCTGGCAGCGCGCCAACTCGGGCGGCCGTGTCGGGCCTCTCATATTTATACGGCCTGTTTATCCCGGCTCGTTTGTTGTGAAAGTGAGTTGTGTGGGGAGCGGCGCGCGGCCATCAGCCGATGTCAGCTCCATACATCCTCGCTGTTGGTTTACGTGCTGCGGTTTTTTGTTTAATTTTATGACATGTTAAATGACGGCACACGTGGAATAATATGGTTAGCTATTTTGCAGTTAGGCGACCGAATTGGCTCGCGGGTTTGAATTTTGTGAATCGGTATCATTAGTTCATTCGGTATCAGAACAATAATTAAATATGCACATGAAATAATTTTGGTGTGGACAAAAGCTTGCTTTAAAGCCTCATGTCGTTATAACAAAAGGACTGAAAGTACAATATCAATATTACTAACCTCAATTTTTATAAATAAATTATTATATTCTACTATTAATTTGAATTATACTCTTTGAAGACTGCTATGGTGATTGTGACAGTTTAAGAACTATCCAGAGTCCATTTTTAATAATGGCTTTTAGCTATTAAAGGGAGTGTAGAAGGGATTATTTCCCAACCGCAATAATTGCATAGCAGTGAATGTGTCCGAGAACAACATGTCATTTATGTGCAAAAGAAAAATAATGTAAGAGCACAGAGCCCTGCCACACTTCGGTATTGACCTTGTGAAACGCGGAGTAACTGCCCTCACACAGGACATGAATCGCCTCGCTAGATCAAATTGATCTTCTATTCATGGTGGAGAGGAGGTTGGCTCCATTAGGTTCTGGAGTAGAGAACCACCAGCTGTGGGCGTGTGTGTAATATTTTATACTGAAGGAGAAGAAGTTATCTGGGAAAAATATTATATAAATCTAACTTATTAATTCATTAAGTCACGTCCGATATTAGTCGTTAAGTTCACCGCTCAACCTCTGACAACGATGAGTAACAGTTTCAGTTAATTTGAAAAAAGTTGCTCTGTCTCCCGAATGTGTGGAGCGACACTGGCGGGCTTGTGGTCGGCGCACTCGTGTCTGGAGCGAGACGTCGACCGCCGCCGCAAGCCACCGCAAGTGTTATTGGACTTTTACTGCGTTCAACTGGTCACTTACTACCCTTATGTTTAAGAGAGTCTATCGCCATCGAGTCTTAAAATTGTCTTATGAGACTAGTTGTAAGCTAAGTTTGAACTGGTTTTGGATTTCAAAAGAAATATAATCTAGCTCGGATAGCCAGCGTTCGGGAGACTGCTCAAAAATTCTTGTTTGCAATACCTCAGTGTCATAGGACGAAGTTCTTCTACCAGTATGTGGCGGCGGTCCGCTTGCGGTTGTAAGCCGCCGCTCGCCAGTCGTACAGCAAGTACAAGATACAGCGACCTATGGATCTATCTATATAGATCCATAGGTCGCTGGTTCATATCCGGCTCGAAGGACCACAATGTACGTTGTGCAGCTTAGTTGACCACGTAACACCGAACAGAACGATAGTTGTAGAGTTAGGACAGTTATTGACGTACTAAATTGCATAAGGTATAAAGTAAATAAGTAAGTGTGCGCTTGCGCCTAAATGTAGGTCGCTGCGTAAGCAAAAGTATGTACAGTGGCTTACCCTGTGGGTTTGCCCGTACAATCAGTGTGTTGTCAGGCACGTGATGCCATCTGTGCTTGCCTGTAGGCCACAAAAAAGTCAGCCTGCAATATAGTCTGTATTGATCGAAGTGTCCTTTCGCCACAGGAATAAAAATTGAAGACCTGGAGAGACCGATATAGCAAGACGGATTTGCAAAAGCGGCAATGGGCGAGGGGTTTAGCTCGGAGGACTAAGGACTCATAAGGCGTTAAGGATTATCAATTGCGACCCAGCAAATGTAGTGGGAGACGGCCCTCCACCAAATAGACCGCCGATCTGGTTAAGGATCAATCTAACTGGAAAACAAATGGGAAGTCCTATGTTCAGCAGTACACTTTGTATGGCTGAGATGATGATGTGAGTCGCAACGAGGGGACTGAGAGGCGGAGACTGCTGGCTGCTGCTGGCGAGTATCGATGGTCCCCATATTGAAAATTTGCAGGAATAAGAAGAGTTATCGATTCCCAAGTGAATGGTGGCGCCGGGCCGCGGACACATTTCCATATAGCAATAGTGGCGCGATTTATGCGTCATTAATATCAGCTGCCGCAGGACGCGGCAAATAAAGCGACTTCGCGTCACGTCCACGAAGATATTGTGATGGAAATTTAACGTTGTGCGCCGGTTTTTGTGCAGCAAAAAGCGCTAAATATTGTTCCACGTGCAATCGCTTTTCATTTCCCCCACATGAATAATTGAAATTGGAGAGCAGTTTAAAATGCACTGCACGCGTATATTATGCATTTATTCACACTTACAGGGACGCGGAACGCCTGCGGCATCGCCATTACACCATCACTCACACATTCACAGGCGAGCTGACGAGCCTCAGAGCGGGCGCGATTACTGCTACTTAATTAGTCAAGCAGCGAGCTATTTCAAGTTCAATATCAACTATTACAACTTGGGTGCCAGAGCTAATCGAAAATCTACATACAACTAATAAGATTAGCGACAATCCATATAATATAGTCAATTTTTAATGAGCTTACAATACTTACTTCAAGCATAACCTTCGAAAAGTTTATTGTTACACATTCTGTTTTGATATGAAATGATTAAGCACTTTTAAGCTATTGCATAGCTTCTATCGCGGGAATAATCCGGAAATTCCGTAACTAAAAAAAAACCTAACACTCCGACCGGCACAGCGATGATACTTTTTAGTTTTTCCATCTATCGATAAATAGCAAAACTTTTAATGATTTTTCGAAATATCACGCTTGTCTCTTTAGTTCAGCAACCCGCCTTTAGGTGGCATTGGCTGTATCGGGTGACTAAATTTTTTTTTTATCGATCACCATGCTCAAAAAAAAACTGCATAAATCAAATAAATAAACAATCATAATTGCATAAGTTGATGAAAAATGCTATACTATAGATTAACCGCGGCAGTCTCCACACGTATTTTTAAAATTCTTATTAATCAATGTACTAAGGCCACTGCAGTTTGTTTACAGATCTGATCTGTGCAATGGCGGCGCCCCTCACTACCGCTGTAATCACCAATTTGTTAACGAGATTATCGAGCTTTAACGAGTGCTTTAATTACTTATTGAACATATACATGTGATGCACACATAAAGTAAGCTCCATGTATCCTGTAGAGGCGCTCGTTCAAGCCACCACGCAGAGGTTAATAATTGTGTTATTCAATCGGCGTAAGAAACTTCGCGCATTGAAAAATGGAGGGCGGCTGCATCTGTTAGTGTAATGATATTTTTTATTTTAGGGAACGTATTTAACGCAATATAGTGAATCAGTTCGAAGGGTAATTGATAATGACCTATCAATTGTCTGGGGGTGATAATATCGAGACAGTGCCTATAGATATTTTCCTGACACTAAAAAATGGCAGGTGAAGCGAGCCTTAATCAGTGTCATCCACTTTTAAAACAAGTAAAGATGATTTAACAGCTCTTGCTTTTGGAGCCACGATGACGTATTTAAGAATAAAAAAGCTAGCTAGCACGCTAGAATGCTACAGCACTGTCCTCGCTGTAGCGCTGCGTCGCTGCGTGGACAGTGCGCGGCCGCTGCGCTGTTATTGCTGTCGTTTGATTATCTACAATTACCGGCCCGAATGGCTAATGGGCAGTCGGCCGGGCGCTCGATACTGTTGTGTTTTGCATATTGTTTTTTAAATACACATTAATATTCAATGTGCCGACGGACAGGCCAGTGCCGCCGCGCCAAGCAGAAACGTCCAGTCTTCTTGTTATGGGGAAAATGATAAAATGAGGAACGGATTTATGAAATAAGGGTACTGTGTGTTGCATCCAGAGCTGCTTATAAATGTGATATTGGAAAAGCTTTTTGAATGTTATTGTATATGATTTTAATAGAAAACTTTAAGCAAATAATGCTCAGCTATTTTAATACGTCGTTTATACTTTTTTTTCATCATCGTCTGACGTGCACGACATCAAGCCATTCCATCATATTTCTAAAGTAAATACAACATTCAATGTAATGTTGCAATGCGTAGAGCAAACACATTCTGGAATATTTGTGTTAATTCCCCTGCACAAAGCATTACTTTGTAATGAAATATTATTAATGTGACAAAGTAAATAAAGATAGCTAGATTGTCGGTTCCTGGAGGAGGCAGCGGGTGTGTGGTGGACGGGGGGGGGATGGGTTCCCGAGGAGACCAGCGGTAATCAATCAGGAGCGTGGAGCTGGCGCGTCGCCAGCTGTGCCGCGGCACGCTGCCATCCGCGACCTTAACTCCAGGCAGTAAGGGCGGCCCCGCGGCGGCGGCCACGCTCGGCGTGCGGCTGGTGGTCCGGCTCGGTGTTCACTCCGCTCGTGATCAATCATCATAAAGTAGGTATTTATTTACCCCTTACGCCGCCGCAGCCGCCGCGACCCGCCGCGGCCCGGGCCGAGGGCAGAGCTGAAATATCGTCAAGATGCTCTAACACGATTGCAGCAGGCATTTACAACTGACCGCATCATTTTCATCGTTATCGTCCGGCAGTTTTGGGAATATACATATTTCCATAAGATAGTTTAAAGTATGGGACGTTGGAAGCACATTAAAACGAGGGTCAATCATGCTCTTAACTTGCTTATCCGATGCGCAATAAGATGGTCAGGCAAATTATAATATTGACTCTGTGTGGTTGTATCCGACAGCCGTTGCTGAATCACTAGAACCAAGTTTGTCTACATTTCTGCAGAAACTGCGGCATCAAATAAATTTGGTTTAAATTTAGTTTAAAAGCCAGCGAATGCTATTTAGCTTCCATATATTAGTATCAACCAATTTTAGTTACTTAAAAATATCTAGTACAATGCTAATTTTCAAAATAAAATATCTGTACAAAACCAGAGCATTTATCCTAAGCACACATAAGTCATCAACCGTTTATGAAAGTGTAATAAGGAAATTTATACGTGCCCCAAAATAATAGATTCATATACGAAATTAATGACGCTAACTGCCTTAACGCTGAAATTAGAGTTGAGGCAGTTAGCAAGGGGGGGGTCGGAGCTTAGGGGCGTTTAGTTTGAATTATACAGGCCACCGGCGTCTAGCAGTCGAGCCGAACGAGACGACCGAGCCGATCAAGCCGCGGTAAACGCTGTATAATAGAAGCCAGGGCGTGCTACTAGTGTGGAGTGTAGTAGGAGCCGGCACCTGCGTCTCAGGCAGCGCATCGACCAACTGGAGCCCCGAGCAAGGAATAATAGCCTAAACTCAAATCATCAACAACAGCGGGCGGAGCGTATTCGGGCAAGGGCAGTATTACGTATGGCAGCGTAGCCTCACATCTGGCGCACCAGACGACGTATACGTTTGGGGGCGCTCACATACAAACCATCATTCGGTGCGTATGTACGAAGATATCGTATTTCTTAGTTTGCACTGTGGTTGCGGCGAGTGGGTCGGGCGGCCGCGGCACTGCCCGATACTATATCAACAAGGGTTTGGTTATAAATACAACCCGAACAGTACGAGTTGAGATGTAACGTGGGTTACCTATCTTCGAGGAGGTCGGTTTGTTATCTATTCTTGTATTTAGTAATATGACTTTGATTGACTACAACAGATCTGTTGAGGTTATAACTTCGGGGTCCTGCTCGCTAATTGATCATTTTGCAAATTAGTTACTTTTCCAAATGATCAACACTAAAATTTTAATATAATTGTTTAATATAATGTACATTTAGCAACTGAGTTATCAGACAAAATTACTAATGGTCTAAGAACGTTTGATAAAATGCCTATTAATCTGTCAAATATAATACATTATGACAATCAGCGAAACTTTCGATGATAGTGTTGACGTTATGTTTTTTTTGTTGTCCATCAAAAAAGTATTAGTTTTGAACTGTTATGGTTGTATACTGTAACAACATATTTTGAAGAAATGCTTGATTTGCGAAACATATTATTTGGTGACATGAAATAAGGTCAATAGACATTTTGATATTGAACACATTCAGCAGGTGCAGTGTTTGGTAATGAATCATTTGCGAAGTGACTTTTTGAGAAATGATATTTTTGTCAAATGTCTCGTTTGCCAATGAATGAATGAACGTTGTTTTGGCGAATGACCGTTTGTCAATATTTTTTGGTCAAATATTAGTAATCTGATAACTTTGCTTTTGAAATATTTTTCATAATAATTAATATTTAATATTGGTATCATTTAATAACCGTTACTTGAAGGAGGAATTTGTAGCATTAGCACGGAAAAGTAAGAACATGAATACCTCTGGCTTGGGATTTGTATCCGCATCCAAAATTTTTATAAATGATCACCTCACACCAGGCAACAAGACTCTGCTTGGGAAGGCTAAAAGATTGGCAAAGGAAAATAACTTCCAATACATCTGGGTGAAGCATTGTAAAATCATGGCTCGTAAATCGGACAGCTCACAAGTATTTTTTATAAGATCCGAGAAGGACTTGGACAAGATCAAGTAATTTTGTTCGTGCCATACAATTTTTTTAAAGTATTTAAAATAAGTTTATTATCTCGTATCAGTTTGAGAACCTTAGGCGCTTCACTGTTCTTTTGTTATTCGGATTGCTACCTGAGTTTTAGTGCAGTGGTCAACCAGTTAATTCCTGTTAAGCAGTTATCGTTCATATGCACGCCGCTTTTAGCAGCGGTAATGGCTAATATCGCTTGCGTTTTATGTGACTCAAGGTCACACTTGTTTGCGCTTATGTTTAATAGTGTAGTGCAAATAGTGAGAGTGCGAATAAGATTATGTGCACTTACCCTACATTACAGTTTAATAAAAATGCGTAAATTTAAATTGCAACAAATATTAAGGTATTGTAAAAAATTGCTTATTTATTTTATTCTTTGTTGTATGCTTGTGAGTTCAATTACTGTGTTATACGTTTCGAGTCCTACTAGCTATTTATTATATTTTAAAGCTACTAATAATTTGTGTAAAGGGGTTATAACAAACAATAATTCGAATTATGCACTTGTGTTGCGGATCATTATATTTTATTACGGTTATCCTTTTTTTAAGCGGACTTTACGTATGCTATACCGAACGGTTAATAAATGGCTTCCTTTGATATAAATGCATTTTATCAAAATACTCGGGGGCTGCGTACCAAAACACATTTATTTAAACGGAATCTTCTTTTATCGTCTTACGACATCGTCTTGTTGACGGAAACTTGGCTTTTGGAGGGTTTATATGATAGTGAGTTATTTGATGATAGATATGTAGTTTGGAGGCGGGATAGGAATTATGCGGTAACGGGCCAGGACAGGGGAGGAGGAGTGCTTATAGCCGTTCGGCGTGACTTAGCGGCAGTGGGACGCCCCGAATGGCACTCATCGGCTGAGGATATATGGGTAACCATAACACTAAATAAAAAGAATCTTAATTTTACCAGCATAAAACTTCATGTATGTACACTGTATCTCTGTAAGCAAAATTTAGGAAATAATTTTAATACACAATTGTTGAATTTTACGGATAAACTATCTATTATTGTTAGTTCTTGTCCAAACGACTTATTTTTAATTACGGGTGATTTTAACCTTAGCAACGTTGATTGGTCTGGTGAACTAAACTCTTTGCAACCGATAGGGATATCAGGGGAATCACAGCAATTATTTTTTGATACTCTGGCTGAGTGTAACCTAAATCAGTTTAATTTTATGAGAAATATGAACAGCCGTATATTGGATTATGTGTTGTGTAATGGTGGAGTATCGGTTGCGTCGTGTAGTGACCCCTTGGTACCGGAAGATGATCATCATAAATCTTTGGAAGTTACTTTAAACTTAGCTTGCGAATCTCCGCTTAAACCTAAACCTAGACTTAAATATTTTTATGAAAAAGCAGATTATGAGTCTTTATGCTCATCTTTAAAAGAGGTGGATTGGGAAGTTTGTTTAAGGGGTAATTCATTGGATGAAGCGATTGATATATTTTACCAGCGCCTGTATAGCATACGTAACCAATTCACTCCTCATAAGCTAATTCACAATTCTTCTTCTTACCCTCCCTGGTATAGTGCCTCATTAAGGAAGATCCTTAAGGAGAAGTATAAATATTTTAAAAAGCATAAAACTTATGGTAACATTGATGACTACGACACTTTTTGTCTTCTTCGCAGAAGGGCTAAGATGGTCGAGCAAAGGTGTTACCAAGAGTACATTAGGCGTTTGGAAGATGCAATAATCGAAGAGCCCAAAAGATTTTGGTCATTTACAAGATCTAATAGAAATGGCTCTAACTCACTTCCCTCGTCATTACACTATGAAACAAAGTGGGCCGACACTGGTAAAGGTATTTGTGACCTCTTTGCATCATATTTTCAGTCCACGTTTCTTTCTCTGTCATCGAGTAATGTTCGCCCGGTCTCTCCGTATCCTTCAGCAGACATTACTAGCTTGAATAACATTCACAGCATTGAAATAAATCCTGAAACGGTTTTCAAGTTATTGAAGGCAGTAGACCTGGCTAAGGGTGCTGGACCGGACGGAGTTGTGCCATTGTTTGTTGTGAATTGTGCTAAATACTTAACACAACCACTTACCATTTTATTTAAGCGCTCAATTTCGGAAGGTACTGTACCTGTGGTTTGGAAATCAGCATTTATAACACCAGTGCACAAGAGTGGCTCAAAAAATGATATAACAAACTACAGGCCCATATCTAAATTGTGTATTTTTTCCAAAATCTTTGAGCGAATAATATATAATCAGTTATATGACACGTTGTCAGCTAGTTTCATTCCGGAACAGCATGGATTTCTAAAGAGACGATCCACTGCCTCAAACCTTCTTTCATTCACAGAGTTTATAACTTCAGGTATGGATTCCGGAGGACAGGTTGATGCTATATTTACTGACTTTAGTAAAGCCTTCGATCGTATTGATCATGTAATTCTGTTGCAGAAGCTTTTATTGGCGGGAATTCATGGTAACTTATTCAGATGGTTCTCCTCATATATTAAAAATCGTTCTCAGGCGGTGGTTGTTAATGGTTTCTCTTCCAATTGGAATAACGTCCCTTCAGGTGTTCCACAAGGCTCGCTCCTCGGTCCCCTGCTTTTCAATATTTTCATTAACGATGTTAACGTTTGTTTCAAGTATTCAAATTTTCTTCTTTATGCGGATGATATGAAAATATTTAAAAAAATTGACGTGCTTGAAGATTGTCTGCTTCTGCAGGATGATTTGGATAGGTTCGATAATTATTGCTCTATAAATAAATTAGATTTGAATGTCAATAAATGTAACTTTATTCGTTTCACTCGGAGGAAAGCTATTGTGAATCACAAATTCACTCTTAGAGGACACGAATTACAACATGTAGAAGAGGTTCGGGATCTGGGTGTCATACATGATTCTAAGCTGACATATGAGAAACATATAGATTATATCGTCAAAAAGGCCCGTAGAACGATGGGTTTTATCATTAGGATGTGTTCACAATTCACTAATATTAAAGTAGTCAAAGTCTTATATTGCTCTCTGGTGCGCAGCATTCTCGAGTATTGTTCTCAAATTTGGAATCCACGCTATAACGTTTTCATTAAGAGACTAGAGGCTATTCAGCGTAAATTCGTAAAGTATTTGCAATACAAGTGTAATAGCTTTGATTCAGATTACGCCGCAAGATGTCGCAGATTTCACATTCTACCTTTGCAGGAAAGAAGACGGATTGCCGATATCATTTTATTAATTAAGATATCACAATACTTTATAGATGCCCCTAATTTACTTTCTCACGTTTATTTAAATATACCAAACAGGACTGTAATAAGGCGGCCTGTGTACTTAAGTATACCTCGGTGCACTACTAACTATAGACGGAACTCATTTTTTATAAGAGCTGCTAAGGAAATAAACAAACTGGTTGTCTACCCTGAACTTGACTTGTTTAATTCTAAATATCACTTATTCAAGGATACATTGGCTAAATCCTGGTTTAATGGTTCTCATACTCTTTAGTTAATTCATTCTTTACCTATATTTTTATATATATATTTTTTATTTCTCTGTATTTGTATGAATTATTTGTTTTTGTTAATACATGCGTAATATTAGTTATTCATATGCGAAAACATGTAACTAGTGCATAGTATTTATTTATAATTTATTGTTAAGTTAAATTGTCGCTGTATGTTTTCCTAATAGTAAAAATAAATAAATAAAATAATTTCGTTTAACTATATTGATTGTTTGTAAAATAAAAAAATATGAAGGAAAATAGAATTCATTATATGAAGCACATAATTAATTAATATATTAATCCTTATATATTAATTCTTTATTGCACATAAAAAAATAATTAAATTACAAAAATAGTATTTAAACACAAAAGTACAAAGATGGACTTATCTCTAGGAGAGATCTCTATCAGTCAACCCTAACAGTTGTAAATTAGGTTAAGTACGGGATTTAATTTAGTTACAGATAACAATTTGTTATAAAATTATTTCATTTTGTAATAATGAACTGTCATTAGAAGTGCGACGTATTGTCAATGGTGACAGTATAATATTATGTCGCACTTGCAGTGTACACTACAAAGTCATTTTACAGCATAGTACGCAAGTGCCGTAGCTATTTTCCGAACACAGTAGCACAGCTACGAGAACCGTAGTCTTGCTACGAATGTCGTCATTTGGCTACGAGATATGTAGTCTTATATTGCGAATGTGACTACTGCAAGTACTAGTAAAATTGACACCAAATTAATAAAATATATAAGAGGGACTGATACAGCAAGATTTAGCTCATTGAAAGTTGCTTCTCTGAGAACTTGCCTCTGATTACCAATTCTAAATACAATCAAGTCTGTTTCTCTGAAGGTGCAGGCAGAGGCATATTATACGTCCACACTTCGCCATTTTTAGGTCCCACGTTGAAGGCGATCTTATTGCCGCTTACCGAGACTTTGTATGTTTGCCAATTATAGCTGTGTTTAAAGGGATAAAGTAGTGACCTATGTAAGTAGGGACTAGGCTAGTATTGCATTGTCCAGTGGCGGCAGCAGACCAGCTCGTCGATGATGGATGGCCGCGCGTTCCGGGCGCTCGTTATATTCTCATTAAAGGCGCTGAGCTCGGAATTAATGACGCGGCGCCGCGGGCAGCAATTATTCGCTTCTTTGGAGATACTCATTGGCTGCAATCTTTACGATGTATTTATTGTTGGTCGGAGACAATGCCTAAGGCATTATAAAACCGAAAGCATTCAATAAATTTAATACTAATGTTGGTTAACTCGTGTTTGCATTTGTTGTAGAATGGAGCAAGAGAAATGAAATTTTTGGCTAATAAATGTAACTCAAGTACATAATGCAAACTTGTAATATAATTTAATGAGTATTTTCTAATGATTATCGAGGCAGCTACTTACTTGTAGTAGCTTGTACATATATTTCTAAACAACTTCACAAACACTTCTGAAAATGTTGTCCCAAAAGTATACATTTCCCCTGGATCGTATCGGGTGTGGCTGCCGTGCACAGAGTGCGAATGACTTGTTCTGCACTGCAGATTATAAATCATCCTCTTACAATCCCACCAATTATTTAGTTCCAAGATTAGTGTATCATCGAGAACTATGGATACACACCACCCAGATACATCCAGACCAGAAGAAATATTCATGAATTGAAAGAATTGTCCTATGTGGGAATCGAGGGCGACCTCAGGAGCGGAGTCCAGGTACTTTTTGACTGAATCTGGCAATAGTTAGAACTAAAGCTGACCTCATCGCCATATCGGTCGTCTGATGAATAATCCAATTGGGAGTGTAATGTGTGCATTGCGGAGCGGGGGCAGGCCCCAGTCTGTCTTATTTGCATCAGACGCTGCAAAAACTAGTCTAGCCACCAGCCGACAGCCAGATACAACACGTCTTTACTTATCAACTGCAATATCGTTTAATTTACTCTCCTTGTTAAGAGACCCAGCGCGCCTATGTTCAACGCCAAGCGTTACAAACAAAAAAATAACAAACTCACGTTTAATTGAAAACATTGCGACAATTTATCAATTTTCCTTTCATGCAGGCATACATACACATAGATTTTACATTTCAAAAGCAATTTCAATTCATACTTATTCAAGAAGTAAATATGAAACTAAAGCGGCGGCCATTAGCCACAAACGGCGGAGTAAGCTGCTCGAGGCAGGAGGCAGGCGCGGCCGGGTTCAGTTCCATACATCGTGTGGCTAATAACATATAGTAATGGTTTTGGAGGGAACGTGCGGCGCAGGCAAGCGCCGCGCTCCACGATAAATTAGCAGAGAAATGTACACGGCCTTGGGAAGGTCTCGGGCGGTCTCGGATGCTCCCAGAAGGTCTGCAACACAGAAGCGGCCACTAATGTCGAGGATTCATTTCCGGCGTGTTTGTTCAACCTTGCATCTGCTGTGGCTCGCCAATACATTCACTTATAATCTCGGTACACACTGTCAATCGCTTATGTTTTCTCACATGGTAAGTATGGTAAAATGCAAAGCCGATACGAAGCGGTGGCTGATGATAATCAGCCTTTCGTGCTGGACAGAGGCCTCTAATGGCCGCCACTGAGCTGTATCTTCAGCTCTTCGCCTCCAAAAACTGCCAGCCATTTTTCGTATATGGTCGCTTCATCTCGCTGGGCGTCCACGCTTTTCTGGTCGTGGCCTCCACTGTAGGACTTGTTTACCGACCTCAGCGGTTATCAATCTCCTTCCCGCAGTGAAGCACCCAGCCTTAATTTTTGAAAATGACATTCATACAAGCTATTCTTAGCCGAATTTGATAGAAATATAAAAATTGCTACCGGTTTTACGGCGGCGGATAATTAACGAACAGCAGTGGCGGCATCTACATTTTTGTATAAAATTCTGTTAGATTCATTACCATTATATCGTAATATGAACCTTTTATCCCTATTTCACGATGTTTAGTTAAGAGCAAGAAGTATCATAAAATATTCTATTTAAACTTTTCTAATAAGTATGCTAAATATGTCATCATAGGTAATGCTCGCTGCATATACGCTTGGGAAAAACTGTTCAGATCATCACTGACCAGATCCAAAGTTCGTTGTCATTATTAACTCCACCATTTACTCCTTCTCTTCTCATAGACCAAGGTGAAATCATTTAGGCATAAATACCATTACATGGAGACGGTGCAGTTTATAGGTGAAAAGAAATCAAGGTGTTAGAGTTTTTCTATATGGTCAATAGACCATTGAATTGAGCTATCTAATTGTGCACGAAACTAAATGACTATTGCAACGATATGTTTACTAAGCCCCCGTAGGAAAGACATGTATTTGATAAGTCTACGGATTTTACATTAGATTAACATTATTGTACGATATACCCGTAGTTTGTGAAGTGGCGGAGGACTGTCAAGAGACTACCTTATCAAATACGACCCAGACACATATATTTTTATTACCAAAACTAATGGAGACATGGCCATAGATTTACAGACAGACATTCGAACTACCGCATAATTCCGTACTGAGTTACGAGAGCAGCCCCGAGCCGGCCCTGCCTAGACACAGATTTACTAGCATTAGTTATTGTCTCATTTGAATATTCGAATATTAGTTTCCTAAACCGAAATCAGATTTAACTGTAGCCTGTTTATCCGACCGCCATCAGACGAGCTCATGCATATGAATCTACTCTTTAACTGTCTTTGAATGTAAAATGTAATTAGCTTTAGATAATGAAATGAATTTAATTGAAGTTGGTAGAACACATTGGGTCGTGGGAGATCAGATTAATGGTGCCACTCGCGGCCAGTGTACGAGCACTCGCCGGAGTTGTGTTCGCGGACTGTTTACTAATGTTCAGGGTGTTTTACAAGAGTAACATAAGAATTGTGAGCATCACTTTTATGTATTCTTTTAGTTTTCATATACGCCGTGAAACCAGTAAACAAGTGAAAGAAATTTCACTTTTAGTACTTACATTAGTTTTTTAGATTGTTTATATGACGGACATATCTATTCGCAGTGTCTTTGAGAAATAGATTTCTGATTAAAACAACAATGGGGAAAGAGAAGTATCTGTACCTAGTTTTGTTTGTAGTAAATTCAATATTGTGTAAATTTTCATAGTTTTAGTTACAATCTCTAAAAAATGTTACTGTTTAAATACGTTCTGATGTGTACAATTGTTTATAACGAAACTAACAAAGTTCTGTTTTGTCTGTGAAGCATTAAAGCAATGTTTGGATGAGTTAAGAACACATAAAACAGTAAGTAGCAGTCTGCTGGCAGGACGCCGCTGCTCACGGGGCTCGGGCACGGAGCTCGAA
This sequence comes from Musotima nitidalis, assembly GCA_949126915.1. Classification (NCBI taxonomy): domain Eukaryota; kingdom Metazoa; phylum Arthropoda; class Insecta; order Lepidoptera; family Crambidae; genus Musotima; species Musotima nitidalis. Next base: position 28,769 of record CASBPN010000001.1, on the reverse strand, counting down.
CACGGTGTTAAGAAATAAACAGGCGCGAACACGTTCGGCAAACAGCGCGCCCAAATTAGCGCTTTGACGTTTGTTTTGTTTGTTCGCACTCGCGCGCTCGCAGGACTGTTTGATGTGAAGTGCGCGTCCAAATTGAGTCGCTCGGTAAAAAGGGCAACGTCAATATTGGTGTTGAGCGCCCCGACAATCAGCGTAAGGCGCCGCCGGCTCGCCACGCCGCGGCAACACCAACTTGTTTAACAGGGTTACTATGGTTAAATTAATGGTTATTCAAGGGTTCCAGGATTCATATTCGCGGTATTACAGCTTAGAAAAGTACTGGAGGCTTAGATATAGCTACAATTGACAAACGAAAAAAAAGTACGATCAATATAGAATGTAGATAATGGGGATGCATATAAATCCATAACTTGTATCTGTCGGTGCGACTCTAAAACATCTGTTACTGGTTTGACAGCTCACATTTAGTTTGACAACTGAAAAACAGAAGATCAGAAGCAGACAATGTTATATTGATGGCATTCGATAACAAGAATATTAAGAAGCTGTTGACGTGTTTAATACGTGAACAGCATCATCATGCACGACGACGAAGACTGCATCAGAGAACATAGATACCCTCTGACATTATACGTATAGCCGTATATGTAACTTCGTCTTGGTTTTACAAGCATTACTTTCTCTATGCCCTCTTCCTGCCAGTTTTTTTTTTCAGTTTTTAAAGTTTATTTTGTAGAGTTTTTTACCAACGAATCCTGGCAATTTTAACAACGGTTAAATTATCGGCGCTTCTCAATACATTTTATTAACTGATAGTGAGGCCGGCTAGGGAAGGAGGGGCACGCTGGCTCGACACACCAACACCGCGCGGGACTAAACGGCCGCGGAGTAGATTGCTTGAACATTTCGTTAGTTAAGTAGTGCCTGTTGCAGGCTGATTGTTATGCAAAATACATTACACTATTGTGAACAACTCTTTTCTGTCTACTAGAAGATAAACCATTGAGTGGATGACTTCATTGTATTCATGTGAAGAAAATTTACAGGTGCGCAATAGACTTTGATTAATTCCTTACACACTGCGCTTAAGTTCTCCGATCGTATCGTTAGCATTGCATTCATATGTGCTCATTGAATCAAGGATTTAAAATAGTCCTCTCATACTTAGCGAAAGGAAGTAATTTCCCTAAATACACTATTGCTCATGTCTTTTATTATGATGAAATTCTTTTATTGAACATTATCATCTCATTATTTCTTAGTGAAATTATAAATACGAGTAAGTTATTTTCATAAATCATACGATGGAACGGTTTACAGGACGCCATCAAAACATTGCTCAAGTGACGCGAGCGGAGCGGCGCGTGGTCTGCCTATCGTCATTATAGAGGTCGGGCCGCGCGGCGAGGGCTGTCGACCAAATCTATACATAGTATAAAATGAAGTTGCGAAGGGCGCCCAAAATGTGTTTGTTACCTAGGATCTCAAAAACTACTATATCAATAGCTATGCGGTTTTCAATAATGGAAAGAAGACATTCCAGGGATTCTATAGGTGTATAATTTAGGTGTACCTACTTAAGAAATTATTAGAGTAATCGTAACAGTTATCAGACGGACGGAAGAAAAACGAGCTTTTTGGAGGCTTGCATTGCGTGCGCTGCTGAAATAACTCAAAATACAGAATAACAATGTATGGGGGAATTATTCTTCTCAAAAAGTTCTATAAAAAAGTCTGCGATAGCATATGTCTATCCTTTAAGGTTTAGCCACAATAACGATTTTAGTGGTGTTCAAGTTTAATTTACGAAATATCTTATTTTTCAATTACTCGACGTTCCTACCGACATAGACCAATAAACATAAAACAAAATGGATATCAAATTAAAGCTGATGAAATGAGGATTCCGAATATATACATATCATAACACTTTTATGTTAATATTAATACACAAGATGCATTTACAATGCCGAGGGCAGAGATGGCGGCGGCGGCGGCTGCGTTCCGTCGTTGTGTCAGTCGGTCGGTTCACATAGCACGACAGTGGCGGCGAGTGGCGGCGCGCGGCGGCGGCGACGGCGGTGGAGGGGGTGGGCTCATGCTGAGGTGCGCGACCCGAACGGGCAGACACGTGAGGGCAGACAACGTTGATGGTTGTGTCGAATTATAAAATTTTCAGTGCGGCACGGATTTTTAAAATTTAATGTATGTGATTCATTTTATTATTATCACTTTGAATTGGAAGGAGTTTCTATTTTCATAACTACAGCTGTAAAAGTCGAATATCCGAGCGAAGCCGGAACCGCGGGCTGCTAGTCCGCAAATAATTCGCAGCGGGGATTTACACGCGGCCACCACGTCGCTATTTACTGCGCGGATTCTTCTAATTGCGTGGCGTCGTGCGACGTGGCGTGAAAAAAATAACTCTTCTGCGATAGCCTGAGTGAAAATCAACTCTTCTATGATAGCCTGAGTGAAAATCGATCCCAAGACCTTTTGATAACCGGTCTACTGCTTTAACCGCTGAGCTACAAGGACACCGATGGGCACTCAATCTTTGTAGTCCTTCATGATTTGCGTTTCAATAATACTGGATATATACTTGTATATTGAATTAACAAAAACTATAGAAAGAATAATAGTGAAATTCGCGTATGTATGTTCTGTATTCAGCAGTTCATTTATAAGTTTTGAACATATTACAATTAATAAAACTTAATCTTAACGACGAGGTCCCCCCTACAGACGCGCCAGATTGGGTCGGCCACGTCACATATAAATAACAATAACAAAATAGATAAGGTACAGTGCTCGGCGGTAAATATTGCACATCAACCTTTAAGGAGGTAGTTTTTGGCTTTATATAGTTGACCAGGAATCAAAACTAAACAACAATATAGTATACAGCTTTAATAAACAATGTTATAGATGATAGTTATAAAAAAATCATTCGTTCATCCGGAATTGCGTTGGTTGCCGAGGTGCAATATTAATCACCGGGTACTGTATTATTAATTAATCAAATAGTAAAGATATTCGAACAAGAACCCACTTGTGACAGCAAATGTTAATATGAAACAAAAGGTTACACAGAATTCAATAATGTGTTCTGCACAACACTGTCTTATATGTTACAGCATGTTAATCTTACCTCTAAAATATATCAGCAAAAGTAGCAATATTGATGAACTCCGACACATTTTGTTTATTCTTTTATAGAGCCGGTACCTGGAACAAACGAGGGACCACATTAGGAGACAACTGACGGTGTGCGTAATTTATTTTATTTCATTAAAGTATCAAAAACAAAATTACAATAATAAAAAAATATAGCAACAATAAAATTAAAAGTAAAGCATTAAAGCATAGTATGACAGAAATATGATAACAATCTATGTGAATTCAAATTATATATATGTATCATAATCGAAGCGATATCCCGGTCCGGGCCGGAGTCCGCTTATTCGCTTAGTAGATATGTCCTACACATATTTCATTTTAGTTTATATTCTTTATAATTTTCTTTCTTTGTATCTAGGTACTAAGAAAACAATAAAATGAGAAATGCTTTTTTTGAAATAGAAAAAAAATTATCTCTTTGCTTAGCGTAAAGAAATAGTTACACTCAACAAAAACCTTAAGTGTTCTAGATTGATTGATTAGTGCAAGTTTCTGAATGTCTAATCGTTGTAACATAAAGCTGGCAGTGTCCAGAGCGAGTGACGGCTCCATTAGCCGTCAGCGAGCCGTGACGGCAGCGGCGCGTCGGCGACGTGACGGCCACGTGACGGCGACGATAGTGTGCGGTATTTATTACAAGAGAAACCGATAGCGTAATTACGCGTTACGGCACTAATTGTCCGGTTCCAAATGAGGAGCTCCACTAAACTGGTGCCGACGCCGCGGTATAAAAATGTTCGCAACGGCGATTAGGCACCTAATGGCCGCCAGTGCTTCCATATTATGTTCGTGTCAAGTAGTGATGAGTTAATCCGACAAATTAGGCTAATTGCGGTGTGGATCCATGATTAATTTATAGAATAATACATCACACACATTGAATAGTGTCATAAATACTTTGTCGATACTTAAAATGAATACTTTTTGTAACGGTGTACGCGTGCGAGGTTGCTGTTAATTGCAGATGGAACAGATTAAGGAGACTGAAAGCTTTTTATTTTCCTTGGAAAAGGTTAGTTATGAAGTTTTTCAGCGAGTGTGTTATGGAGGATGAGGAAGGCAGCATGGACAGGGTATGTCGTTTTATTTTGTACGTAACAAGAATGATGTATAGGATCGTTGCACAGGAACATGACCTGATCTACGTCTATGCTAACTGTGTGTGATTGTCCCAAGTCGCTGGTGGAAGCTAATTACACGCATGACAACCCACAAACTAGCATCGCTTGCACGCAGACAGAATAGGTTCTCCATATCGGAGGGGCCCCAAATTGGGGAGCAGTTTTAACAAACTCGAGCGATAGGGATAAGAAAGTATATTTTTGAATAAGTGGTCGGGGTGCCAAGTGTCGTTCACAATAAGGAGTGCACCGCGCTTGAGACGGGCGTCGCAACCCTTCTCATTGGTGTGGTCGTCGGATGGAGGAGGGCACACACTCCGCCAATCTAGTTAGTTTTTGACGGCACTGATCATCTAATAAAGTGTGAGTACCTGTGCATGTGTTCCAAGTAATTAAGTTCGCGAAACAAACCCCTCGCACAAGGAGTGTACTGTGTAGTTGTCGGCAGCATTGTCGGATGTCGGAGTGAGGGAACACCGGTAGCATGATTAATTCCATCGTTATGCAAATGCTCCCCGGCTGTTTCGTTCGACTACTTAGCATCCCAATGCTGCAATTTTCTTCCAATTATGTAAATTAATTACTTCTGATAATCCTTAATTGGGACGAATCGAAGCAGCACAGCTCCTCCTCGAATATTTCGGGAAGCAATTAAGAAGTTTAGTTATTTTGATGAGTGAAATGTTTTCTGGCGAGCGACGAATTACGATGTCAAAAGTTGTTCAAATTATGTGGGTGGCGCCGAGCTTCACTGAAAAATATACGAGTGAGCTGAGTGCTCGGCGAAGCTTAATGATAAGTATCTGCCACAGTGGGTAAATACTTGTTCATCTTACTTGTAAACATACATTTAACACTATATATGAAGCTGTTTGGATCAATAACATTCCACGATCATTTATTAAGATGTTTACTGTGATTTCTTTAAACCTTCAAAGGTAATATAATGATAATGGTATTTAAAGAAGGTGAAAGACACACTTCACAGATACATATTGCTCGTTGTAATGATTTGATGTGTATGCAGAGTGTTTTGATGTGTATGTTAGTCTCAATTGGTCATTGTCAGCTTCAAGCGCGCGTCGTCTGTAATTCTGGTTGCAATTGGTAGCATAGTCTATCACTCCCTGCTTTCCCCTCTTCACCCGTCTCAGCCGTAAGTCGCAATCCTGCACTACTTAGGCGAAAGGGTGGGTGATTCGTCATACTTTATATTGATCAATATTTGGTCACAGTCGTGATGTGATCAGACGAGAATTAACTTCGAGATTGTATTTTTTTGACTTATTTCGAATTTCTCGAATGTGACTCATTAAAATTAGGTTTAATTTATGCAGATGATTGCATTAATGTAAACCCTGTTAAATAAATAAACAGATATAAGAAAAAGCAGAGAGTACTGCCTTAAGAATGAGAAATCACAATATTCATATTTGCGATCGTGCAGAACTATCTGAAAGCATATCGTGACAAGGTTGGCGGCATGTGTCGTGCTGGCTGACGTTCGCAACTCCACCACCCCACCACCACCGCGCTGCAACTTTACCAATTTCCCGTGATGTCGGATCACGTTGTGTCACATCGCCCAACGACACCACTCAGCAAAACGTCCAATTAATTGCATTCAATGTTCATCCGGTTGAAATATGACACCGAGTTAGTTAAACTGGGATTTACAGCCGTTGCAATTTTAGCACGTGAGAGGCAACATGTGTTGGAAAAGTAGCTACATGTATCTAGAAATTATCTTTTAAATATTTTATGTGACTATATCCAATAAATAAAAGTATCAAATACTTCTAAAATTATATCTATTATACAAACTTCTTCTAATGCTAGAGATACCTAAATACATATATAATATCACGCTTGTTTATATTATGCCCACACTTCGCCATTTATATTATTGGTCCCACGTAATCTGAATACGAATTCACGTAATAGGTGGCGAGCCTAATCCCGCTTTCCGGGAACCTTTATGTCGGCCAAAGCCTCGTCCGTTGATCAGCAGGTGCACCACTTGCAGGTAAAGTTGGCTTGGGCTCCTTAGATCTTGGTAGGTTCCCTAGATCAGAATTAAGCCAGTTGTTACGCAATCAGCAACAAGTCCTTTAATTGTGCCCCCCGAGTGGTTAGTCCATTATAGCGATTATTAACGACTATTCTCATCATAACAGAAGCGTTCTAGGGGAACATCCCCACAGTAACAATGTAGTATTTATTTACTTTAATGGGACATCATGACAGTTTTACATTGTGTATTACATTATATTGTTGGGACATTGTAAACGTATATTCAACACTATTGCCAATAAATTCAACATTTAATTTAAACTGCACTACGTCTCGCATCAACTCCGGTCTCTCTTATTGAAGCCGATCGATTCTGACTATGCACGCCTTCCTCTTTGAAATGAGTTTATGGTGGAATTTAGAAAAGTCCTAGCATACATACCTAATAGTAATAACGTCAAACAATGGGAAAGCGGCAATAGTAAAACATCTTTGTGTTCGACAACCCGCTGTCATGCGAGCTGCCTCTTTACCGCACAACGCGTTCTCCTGCGACACCAACACGCAGCTCCGGTCAACTACAAAGAGGCTCAAAAATATACATAGTTCTCTTACAACCAAACCAAAATATTTCATACCAATATTATTGAGAACTTTTTTTTTTTTTTGGGATGGAAAATCATCAAATTACCTTCTCCCGCTGTGGGTGGAGCGGGAGGGTGTGTCAGACTTTTACTGACTAAAAACCATCCATGTTCCTTCTTTTGAGCCTGCTACGTACCGAGGCCGCGGTAACCCTTGCGAACAGTCCCGCAACCCCGGCAGGCTTGGCCCCTATGGGGCCCCTCGGTGTGCTGACATCTCTAAGATTATTGAGAACTTGTGTTATGAATACTAATTACGGATAAACATATCTTGTTACTTTTTGGTTAATAAATTATCAGTTTAATAGAAAGATTTATCCTGTGTAGGAATCGAGCTCACGACCTTAGAAGTAGAGTGCAGATATACACGCCATTATCCTCCACGCCATATCAGTCGCCAATGAAGCTTTTGAATCGAGCTTCAGTTATATACAAAACTCATTGTTCTTAAAAATTAATTGAAAAAGCTTAATCCATTTAGATTACAACTAAAGCGCCCATTCGCTACGGGCAGGAGCTAGAGTGGACATGCATCGGTCAAGTTTGTCCTCCCGCTGGTGATATTTGCAATGAATAATGCGGGGTGCTCACGGCGGCTCATTCAGGTTGCATATGGAGCGCCGTGTCCGTCGGACTGGTGTCCCCGGAACAAATCTTTTAATTAACGGTTACAACGGGCCAGCCGGGCCGAGCCGAGCTCGCTCTCATCAAAGAAGTGGAGCCTTTATTTGTAACGCGTGTTTTTAAAAAGGTATGTTTGATGTTAATTAACAACTGGCTAATTCAATACGCATCCCAAGTATTTATCTTTAAAGCCTCTGAGTTTGTGCATACATCTTACTCATATGAAAAAGGATTTATATTTTTGGATGTTTGTTAAGAATAAACTGAAATACTACTGGACCGATTTTACAAGTAAACTACCATCACAGTGCTATCATCCCTGAATATCGTAATATATTTACTATTGGAAAAAATGGGGGTCCTCACGAAAACATCATTTATTTACCTCAAGGTGAAAATATTAAATATATAATTATCGAAGCGAAACGGGGGGCTACTAGTTATGATATTGGAAAGCCCTTATAGCTTCTCCTTGTAATTCATCCCATCCACTTACTGATTCCTATTTCCTAATGATTCAAATTTGCCGCGCGCCACAACTCCCGCGCCGTGGTAGACTTAGATAAAAGATGTCATGGCCGCCGCTGTTCTAACGAGTACACGCCGCTCTCGTTAAACGTGACAAAAATCAGCGAAAATTGGTGATTATTCAATATAGGCTATATCTGGACGTCCTGGACTCTTGTGCCTACGCGTAGTGCTGTTTGTGCGTGAATAACTGCTGGAGAAGAAGTTACGGAGCCACTTGAGGAGTCTGCCGACCGGTTTTCCCAAGTAAGCTTCCTTTCCTTCGAGTACCTAGTTATTAAGGGCTGAACATTTACGTTTCCTTGGGATTGCAGGATTACAACGTCTCCGGGTAAGTCTAACGAAGCGTAGTCCGATTTGCTCGTTTGATTGTGGCCATAGCCAAGGCATCGTGCCACACCAGATATAATTAGGTTTTGAATCATGGATTACGAAAAAAACCTTTAAGAAGTCTTAAAAACATAATAACTTACTTACATATTGTGCATATCAGGTATACTTGCAGTTGAAATTTATCACAAATAAATTTGGGTCAGATTTCTAAAAACATGATAGATAGCCGGATTTCCAAGGCAAAACCAAGCCGGTCATGTCTGCTGTTCACAGTGCTATAGCCTTGATGCATAACTGGCTATAGTAGGTAGGTATACATATGGAGATGTATACGTCCCCTCAGGGACAATGAGAAAATGTGATAAAGAAAAAGTCAAATTGTTAGTCCCAACCTATGCTGGACTGTTACCACTTCAGTTAAGTTATCTTTTCTTTGTAGAATAGACAACACTGTTGTTTATAAAAATAATAAGTATATTCTTGTATATAATAAAACTAGCTAAGCTTGACCAAGAGTGGTGTGGTATACCACAAATGTATTTATATGCCATTACTGTTATATACTAATGAAATAAGTTTGCCTGAATAGATTCCGGTCTAAAACTTTGATGAAAGCTTTTATAAGACGAAACTACTGGCTGCTGTATTCACTAGACTACAAATTAATTAACTAAACAGGGCCTTGTTCGTACGAATGGCGGTTTTAACTGTAGTGCCGCAGCTGCGCGACTTCTTAACGAATTTCATAGAAACATAATAAAGAGATATTTTCTAACCATTACCCATTATTTAGTTCCAAGATACGTATCTTTAAGAACTTGTGTAATCGATATTAAATAAAGAATAAACACATAAATCCTTTTGTTTTTGTAAAAACATATTTGATATAGGTACATAGGAAATCCCACGACCACACAAAGATTTGTCCTGTCCGAGAATCGAATTCACGACTTCAAGAGCGGACTGCAAGCCATATCGGTCGTCAATAGTCAATAATCTCATAATCATATGTCCCCATTTGGGGCGGGCACAAACCTTTGTGAAGCTGTTTTAAATATATTTAATTGTAGTAAAGTTTACTTGTGGCACAGAGATCTCTAGTTGAAGCTTGTCAATGATTGACCATCGCCCACATTGACACTAGTCAAGATCTCATCTCTTAGCCTTCTACGACCCCCCTGAAAAACTGGGGTAGGTATTGATAGAAACCTCCGAAGATACTACACGGCATGAATGTGCTTCTATGAATTAATGCTAACTGCTATTGGCAACGATGGGGTTAGTAAATCCTGGAAACCATTCAACTTTGTGAAGATGAAAAAATGTTTCCGTTTCTTTGTGAGCGTCGGTCGGCCGCGGCTGGCCGCACAATACAACGTTACATTACCCTCTCGGCAGTAATTACACTAAAAAGCAACACACTCAAATTAACCGACCGTTAACAATGTAATTACTAGTTTTGTTATATTTTGATATTGTAAAGAAAAACTGAGCTCAATTGTTTCACTTCCACATCCTCACCACTGATGATTTTGAGAAAGCTCGGCACAAAATAACCTTAAAGTTTATCTACAGACATGGGCTAATTATTGACTAGAAATAACGATTTTTCTTTACTTCTTTTTGGTTTCTATAAGTGGAAACAGTAGGATCTCTGGGTTTTGACATTTCCAACTTCTTTTGATTTGTATAACTCTTAAAATAAAAATCCTACAAAATTCTTCTGAATACTGAGGTAGTACTTTATACGACACTATGGGCGTGCGTACACTAATGAAATCAGGTGTTTGCTGGTAATGTGTAATATAACCGTGGGTAATATCTTGACGACCGATATGGCGTAGAGTTCCGTGTACCTGCACTTCAATCCTGAGGTTTCGGGTTCGATTCCCACACAGGACAAATTTTTGTGTGCATGAACATGAATATTTATTTTGGTCTGGGTGTTTCCTATATATACTAAGTATGTATTTACAAAAAAAAATAGAAGATATTTAAACATCTATATTCGTTCTTTAGTATCCATTACACAAGTAAGTATCATTAAGAATTATTTATTTTATTTATTTTTATTTTTTATATTATTTTATTTTTTACCTTGGAACTAAACTGTTGTGATTATAAAATAATGTTGATTGATATTGATATCTTATCAACCGACTTCAAAAAAGGAGGAGGTTCTTAATTCGACCTGTATGTTTTTCTATGTTTGTTACGCGATAACTCCGCCAATTATGAACCGATTTGAACAAATCTTTTCTTGTCATCAATTTATTTATTTCAGCAAAAAGGGCTGAAGAAGTAGATTTCAATACAATGAGGACGTCTTGTTGGATTTCGCATTAAACTTATAACTCATTAGAAGGGCCAACTAAAAAAATATCTGCCGGTGAAATCATATATATTTGTTCTCTAAGTGGTATATAGTATTTTCGACTGCGAGCTCCCTGCCTCGCGCGGTTCTCTCATTTATTTGACGACTTCCCCTCCCGCCTAATTCGAAAACTTTGCAACTTATGTAATCAAATGAATTCCGCACGCACGGTTTTACTACATGGCTTTCGTTAAAAGCTACTTTGTCTTAACTGGCCTCTCCCTTAGTGCTTGTTATTTAGCACAGTGACATATATGTCTATGAACTTTGATAGCTTGTAGACAATTAAGAGATACGTCTAAAAAGTACTTATAAACTTAAAAAGCAAGGAAGGTACTTTCGGTTCCACTATCATCATGACCAGTCCAAGTTTACACTGCTGTACTCCATAGGCTTCCTCATAAACGTCGGATGTGACCGATCACCGGCAACCCGCGTCCGACGTGATTCTGCAACCTTTATCACGTCGCCGTTTTTTCTGTTCATTACATACAACATATGTATTGTAAAACGTATATTCGTCCTGCGGTTAATATTATATATGTGCTTAGTACATGTGAGCTTTAAAATAGAAATAATAAATATTTTCTAACAATTACACCAATTATTTTAGTTCCAGTAGCAAGACGCCATACACCTGCCTCCGCCAATCCGCATTGGGTCAGCGTGGTGGAGTGTGACCCAATACCCTCACACCTTGATATGTGTAAGGAGGCTCGTGCTCAGTAGTGGGACGTTTATGGGCTGTGATGATGATGATGATTTTAGTTCCAAGATAAGTATCGTGAAGATTGTGTTATGGATACTAAATAACGGATAAACATATATCAATACTTTTTTTGTAAATAAATACTTAATATACATAGGGAAACACCCAGACAAGAACAAATATTTATGTTCATGCACACAAATATTTGTCCTGTGTGGGAATCGATCCCACGACTTTGGAGCGGAGAGCGGGTATTCTCGCCACCACGCCATATCGGTCGTCAATTAACTATAAAACTGTTTCAACAAATTACTTGGAACTGGCCATTTCTGAAATGTAAAGTGAACTGATACACTCAGTTTTCAGAGAATTTATTTACGTCACGGAATCTTGTACTCTTGTTAAATCTTGGCGGAAAAAAAGTTTGGTAAAATATTTTGGTAAAACCTATATGCCCATACATTAGTAATCTACTCGTCTCATTGTATACTATATATGCTCCGGTTCGTGCTAACCTTTACACAGCGCGGCCTCGAAGCCTTCCTCTGTGCAATAAGGTCGGATCTCGCCTGGCCCCCTCCGCGCTCAACCGATTCCCTGAACAATATTTCTTTTCCAGATCGAATGAGAGTTTCCCGCGGCGGCGGCCATTCATGCCGACGGGAAAATTTATATCGCAAGATTTTTTAATTCCATTCCGATAGAAGTTTCAATATTCAAATGATATAGCGGCCCCTCCCCGCTCCCCTTTGCCCGCTGGTCCCGGGGGAGGGGGGGAGCCCGCGCCGATTGGCACTATATCACCACTGTTATACACTTGTTCTGATTTCTGGATTTCATTACAATTGGAATCGATTGAAGTTATTGGTTTTTGTTGCCAATTAACTGGTTACATTTTCCTTGATATACACTAGTCTAGAGTTCAACCCAGATAATACTAATGTGTATATAATATAATGATGGATTTACTAGATAGACACTGCCAACACAAATCACTGACATGAATAGTGTATTGACAGGTCTCGGTTGTTGCCTGACTGTTGCTGAAGCCAGCCCGATCAAAGCACGGTAGGCGTCTATACGACTGCCACATATAAAATTCACATTAGCATTAATCCTTTGCGAAACTAATTAACTAGGGATTATTGGTATTTGATATTTAGCACACGTTAACACTTTGACGCTATGATATTCTGCCGTTAAAAGTATCGTAATATGTATTATCTACGGATCTATTATTTAAAGTTAATTTTTTATATGTTACTAGCAGTCGCCCGCGGCTCCGCCCGCGTGGATGTCGGTTACCGCTGCAAAATGCCTACCCTGAAATTTAGTTCAAAAAAAATTCAAGATTTTTAAATAAAAAAATGGATGTTGTGCCTCACTTATATATATATAGGTATAGTGTGTTGCAAACTTTTTAGTAGATAATTATAAGATCTACAATTAATTAGCACATTTTGTGGTTCTATCTGTTATTGTTTAGGCAGCGTATGCAAAATGAGTAACTGTTCCGGTTGATTTTTTACACTTTGTGTCCGAAAAATCCAAATATCTTACGGAACCCTATTTTTTTTCAAATTAAAATTTTGCCTTTGTTACTCAGTGATAATGCAGGTTCCTAATGAATAAGGAATTTTTAAAATCGGTCCAGTACTTTTTGAGTTTATTCGTTACATACAAAAAATACAAATCTTTCCTCTTTATAATATTAGTGTAGATAAAGGCAGAGTCGGTGGCTAAAGGTCACAAATAGACACATCAATCTCCATTGGATTTGTGCAAACCATTTCACTTCAGTAAATTTTCATTTTAAATAAACATTAATAAAAGAAACGTTTTTTATTTCCGCTGCGTCAAAGGGAGGCGCACAATGGCTCGCGCTGATGATGCACCTCACAGCCTGGTGCGTCTTTTCAGCGAGCGACGAACGGAATAATGATCAACATGGCCGCCACCGCTGCGGGACACTGCGGAACGCTAAGAAACACTGCATAAGGCTGCCAGTCCACTGAAGCGGAGCGGGGATGCGGAGCAGAGAAATGGACAAATATTAACTAATGCGATTTCATAAAATCTTCGCTTTTCTCTTGTCCGCGATTCCTTTTGGACAATATTTCTCCATTCTGCTGCCACTCTCCGCTTCAGTGGACAGGCAGCCTAACACTTCGGAATGCTGTGTCCTCACTGAAAGCCAACTCCACACCCCGCGCCACCCAGGCTGTTTCAACACCAATACCGTTTACTTTTCTCTTTCTTTATTGTGGATTTATTGGTTTAAAGCATTTGCCAGTGCCAAATAATTTGTTGAAACAGTTACTAACTATAACTACTAAATTGACGACCGATATGGCGTGGAGGTCAGACATCACTTCAGAGGTCGTGGGTTCGATTCCCAGACAGGACAAATCTTTGTGTGCATGAACATGAATATTTCTTCTGGGTGTTATCCTATGTATATTAAGTATGTATTTACAAAAAAAAAGTATTTAAGTATGTTTATCCATTCTGTAGTATCCATAACACAAGTTCTTAGTGATACTTATCTTGGAACTAAACAATTGGTGGTGTGGTGAGGAGTATTATCTACGCTGATGTTGACGTTGATTCAATGACAATGGCAGCCCATTCAATCCCAGACAAAGTCGAATAAAGTCCGCGAAGTCCGTCCAAGTGCTACCCCAGTCAAGAACTAAAGGAAGAGTTTTTAAATCATCACGGAAATCTTAATGTATGATAAAATGTCATATTCTTATACTTGTCATCATTCGACATCGTCGAAGTAGTTATGTTCAAAGATCAACCATATATACATATAAAAACTGGAATTTACCAATTATACATTTTGTAACGCTGCCTCGATGTGTCTTTACCCTTGTACTTAGCAAATCCTTTTTATTGTTTTGTGTTTCTAACAGCAAAGGTAATTTTGTTATTGGACCAAGTTGCTGTCATAAATTACATTTGGATTTGTACATCACGCTCATTACTTATATCGTATGGTATGGTTACAGTTACTGTCATTCATTTAAGGATTCCGAATTAAAAAAACGGATGCGTGTGTCTTGATGGTATCTTTTATAATATGCTTGCTTTGCCCGCGACTCCGTTTGCGTGGAATAGTGACTTCCGGCAGATTTTCTGTTTTACCCACATAGTTCCCGATCTCGCGGGATTTCCGGCATAAAAACTTTTCTATGTCCTTTCTCAAGTTCCAAACTATGTCTGTACCAAATTTCACATAAATTGGCTCCGTAGTTCAGGCGTGAACAAGTGAACGTGAAAAGACAGACATACAGAAGGACAGATAGAATTACTTTCGCATTTATAATATTAGTTTGGATAAAACCTATTATAAGTCCATTACCTTAAAATACAATAGTAACACGATACATTGTCCATATTAACATAGCAGATATATTTGCAGTTAAAATTTACCACAAACAAATTTGGGTCAGATTCCTAAAAACATGATAGATAGCCGGCTTAAACGAAGTCGGCTTAACATGGCCAGTCGTGTCTGCGTGGTCTGCCGTGTACACAGTGCAATAACTAGATATTCTCGTATATGACATCACATAAAAATTGTTGATATTCGAAAATATAGGAAGGCGGGTATGTCTTAAAAATAAATATTCTCTTACAATCCACACTAATTATTTAGTTCCAAGATAAGTATCACTAAGAACTTGTGTTGTGGATACTGAAGAATGGATAAATATACTTAAATTTTTTTTTTGGTAAATACATACTTAATATACATAGGAAAACCCCTAGACCAGAACAAATATTCATGTTCATGCACACAAAGATTTGTCCTGTGTGGGAATCGAACCCACGACCTCTGTAGTGGAATGCAGGTATACTGACCTCCACGCCATATTGGTCGTCACATAAAGAACCATACTGAAGCGACTCTAGCATTATGTCATTGTTCTCATTCATATTATGTTTGATGTGCTTCATCAGCCATAATGAGAGGTTTTAAAGTAAGCAATCAGAACAATATTCAGCCGTTCCCGGCATTCTATAGTCATTTATCTTAGTCCCGAGGCGGGAGTGGTAAGTGGGACTGTAGAAAAGCAGGGTTAAGGCAGGCCTTAAGGGAGTTGTATCATTGGAACGCCTTTCAATGGGTCCCGGCCGCCGGACCGCTGTCGGACCGCTGCCGGACCGCCGCCGGACGCACCACACTGATACGCTGTAATAACACAAACTAATTGAATTCTAGGACCACATGTCGGGCCTCCAAATAACACAACTGCGCGACAGGGTTATTACTCAGATACACCCACTACATAGTAAAATATCGCTATTAAAAGTTGCCTGTCAAACATATAAGTTCCCGGTAAACGGCAATAGGCTCGCCACCTATTACGTGAGACCAAATAATATTATTGGCGAAATGTGGGCGTAATTATTATACCTCTGCCTAGCCCTTCGTGAAAACAGGCGAGTTTAAATGTATGTATGTAAAGTTTACAAGAAATTAATGACAAAATATCGTCGGCTACTTCCCTGCCGAGTTTTTTACAGTTTTTGGGATTCGGAGATCTAATAATTCCTTAATCAAAAATTTTATAAATACGACATAGTATACTCTTTCTCTTTTTACCGCTACAAATTTTCAAAAGGCATATTGAAGGCATCAAAGACATTTGCGAGGCGTTTCTTTTTCTCCGCGTAAGGTGTTCGCGCCCAGAGGAGGTAGGTGAAACACCAATGTACAGCCGCCTGCCTGGAGCTGCCGGTCGCGGGGTTGAGTTACCTCCTCGTCGACCTCGGTAATGAGTCCCATTGACGCCGGCCGTGCGCGCCCACCGACGCCCTCAATTACTGTGTTTTTGCAAATCGTTATTTATACAACTAAATCCGTGTACGGTTCGACACTTCGCAGCTGGAGTGCAGTGTTTAAGTGTGGAAATGTTTTGCACTTCATGATTTACTTGAGCAGAATGGAGTGTTAGCCGCACTTCACACATATTTAAGTTAGTATTAAGGTAATATGTATGTCTAGAATTAAACTTATTTGATATATCGCTCCCGGGTCTGGAAGAACAGCTCTGGAGAACGCCTTTATATATTGTCAAGTTAAGTGTATGAGCGGCCTACCAAGACCTTAGAAATAAAAGTTACTGGTAAGCGGTTATAGGCTTGGCACCTATTACATATAACCGTAAATATAATTTCTGAAACGAAAGGTATAATATGCTTCGGTTTACCTCTCCGGAGAAACAGGCGTGTTTATATGAATGTATAATGTAAAAGACGTGCAGCAGTTATACTTGTAGTGTGGGGAGCCACCAGGCATTGCTGATGATGGTGCCACAATGCTTCTGGCTGTCGGATGAATGATGGCACCAGATGGAGACGAATGAAGAATGCTGGACGCAGCTCCCTGCGTTGGCGTGTGTTGTGTCAATGATTACACCGATACTAGTCGTGCGACTCGTGTGCCCACGCGCGGGCTGCGCAATCACGATCTAATTGGAAGTAGTGACGATGTTGTCGCCGCAGTCCGCTAGCTGACTTGGAATTAAAAAACAGACATTTATTCAGTGAGCGGCCAGACTTATTTCTTTCCCCTAGCTCTTGGAAATAGATTGCTTTCTGTCCGTCACAGATTTTATTCCGAATTGATAAGATAGTGACGAGAGTAGTTTCTGTTCTTAATTATAACTATTTGAAAGGGTTCAAGTAACTTTTCAACGATTGAGTTAGATAGATGGTAGAACTGTGTGCGAACTACTCACAAATATGATTATCACTTACTAAACGTATGAGTAATTTGAAAGTGGAATATACATTAAAAATACAAAAAACCAAACATATGTAACGTCTACGGACTACGAGCTACGAGATTGCTACGATATGACGCTGTGCTACGAGCACTGTTAATGCTTATCACAAGAAGTTTTTAGACTAAACGGCTAGAACAATTGTACTATTAGGAGAATGTTTTTGTATACTTGATTGCGTTCGAAAATATAAAATATAAACGTGTTTATCCATTTCCAGCCTTCGCTTGAAGGCGTTTCTTCGGAGATACAGAGGTGTCTTGCGAAAACATACATAGCAACACATTGGCGGCGTTATTGTATATTGTTGTGCCGCGGCGACAGATTGGATCCCAATATTGGATACAAATAGATCGGATATCGGCGCGAAGAAACCCCTTCTATCAGTGTGCCGAATCAGTTTCGGCAACTCGATATTCAAGGCGACACGTCGGCGCACGTCGGGGCACGTCGGCACACGGCGCGACACGTCCCCGGAGATCACGCAACACGTGCACACCTTCACGCTACTCAGATGACATGCTCCCAAGATATATTCCATGACATTCCGTTTGCCTGAATATGAATTTAGTTCGAAGATTCAATCCTTGTTTAAAGTAACATTGGATTTTATTTTTGTCAGTTTTGAAGGGAAGTAAGTTTACTTGTACATTGTACAACTAAACTTCACAGATAGTACTTTGCTATTCAATTGCCGAGTATTTCCTAATCAAATATTGTTAAACAGGTCTTAAATATATTTTATTCGCAATTTTCTTTTATTTATTTTATTGAAATAAAAAAAAAAATCGTGAAACATATAGTAAACATAACAACATTTTAATAGAACTAAAATCTATCCTCTTCATACATATTTTCACTTATATATTTGATACACTTTATTATGCAATAAATATCCTCAATGACACCGTTTACTACCGACAACTAGACGTTGTGAGAGACGATGCTCTGTCTGCCCGATTAGGGATCAAAAGAAGAGGCACAAAGAAGTGTTAATTAAGGGCAAGTAGAATCAAGTTGGAATATTCTGTGGATGTACAAACAGACCAGCAGATAAAGACATAAGTCCTCTGCGCGGCGCACCGACGGTCCAATTATGCCAGATATGTTCACAGACACATTGTTGGCATTTTTTTATAAGAATGGGCACGTAAATTGTATTTCTCTTGGCATGGCGGCGAGGATGTCTCTATATGCTACGTATACTCTTTTAAGTAAACCAAGTAAACAGAAATGGCAGCAGGTAAGTAATTCATTTGTAGATTTAAAGTATTGTCCTGTAAATTATGAAATTGTTTTTAAATTCAAATTTTAAGCAATAAACAATCATTTTCACCGGACGCAGGCGGCTCGAGATCGATCTAAGTAGATAAAAACAATAAAGGTCATCTGACGACCAAACTTTGCTACTTTTAAGAATATAGATTAAAAATTAACACGACCGTCAACTTTACAAATAGACAACTTAGTTCGATTCAAACAGATGGGTGACCGCCGGACAGTCCCGCAGGTCCCGGAAATGGGAACGATAATGGAGGTCGGGATTGGCCTTCGGAATATAGTGCGATGTCCTCAACTACACGGCATTAGCACAGGCAGGAGGCCGGCTCCGAATATGTGGGTAGAACTATAGGTTTGTTCGAACAAAGAAGAGTAAGTATGTTTTACCGTTATTGAGTTCCTAGCTTTGCTTTGTTCGGGACAATGTAGCGCTGTATGAGATGTCCAAGAAGATTAATAAGTTTCTTCTGCAGCTTTCATCACATCACTGTGTTAAATAATGTAATTCTAAGCCACTGGCGGAAAAAGAAAAGCTTGTTTAGTAGTAACCGTTAACCATGTCAACCATTCACGTAATTACTGTCATAAATTATACCAATTACAGTTAGAGAAAAAACTAGATTTTTGTCCCTTTAATAATAATTATATGTTGAGTTATACTATAAACATTACTTCATTAAAATATCATATTAAATGTGTTTATGTATACATATTTAATATTTGCCTTTGCAGGGTTCTCGTTTTGGCCTGTGTACATTATTGCTACTATTACTATTAGAGCTACGTTTACAATGAGAAACGCGAATAAATAACTTGAAATTGCGTTTTGAATTTCATGTGTTTCTAAAACTGGTGACGTTTTCATGTGATGAATATCTTACGTGCTTGTGTGTATGCGAATGTTAGGAAAAGGCATTCTGCAGCCATCTGTGTATGTTATCTGTCAGAGGCAGGTCCGGGGCGCGCCGGCGACCTTCGACTCGGCGCAACGATTGTTGGTTCCATTCCGGGATATGAGCGCGGCTCCCGTTCCGATCACACAATGTATATTTCTAGAGGAAATTGTTTATGTTGCGGCCAAAATTCGGGCTTGCGTAGCGACGGGATAACGCGCTATTTTCTGCTCTATCTTGCGGAGTTTCAAGGATTTCAGAAACATAACCCTTGCATATCGCACAGTCTATACATCACATAGTTGTTATAGTACGTACATACATACATTCACGCCTGTTTCCCCAGAAAGGTAGGCAGATGCATACTTATACGCCCACACTTCGCTAATTACATAGTTGGTCCCACGCAATAGGTGGGGACCCTATTGCCGCTTACCGGCCACTGTCTTGTTTACCAGAACCTCGTTCGTTGATCGGCAGGTGCACCACTTGCAGTTGAGGTTGGTTTAAACTCCTTAGGTCTTGTTAGGATCCCTACGCAGTACATATCAGTGATAATCATGTCTGTGGTAGCGGTTCCTCTAGAGAATGTGTCGCGCGAGGGTGTCGTAGGACGACTAAGGAAATGGAAGGCGATGGGCCACCTCCCACCGTTCAACACAGTTCTTTGAAGTGAACTTTACTACAACCGTATAGATGCTCTTTATATAATTGTATCAAGGTTTCTGTTCTATATCAATATGCGTAACATTAGTTATGTATGTGTCTGTGTCGTGAATATATAGTTTAGCTGTAGATTTTTATCTTTTATAATTAAGCAATCGACACAGAATAAGAAATGTTAAATAAGAATATTGGTACCGTTCAAACGGAATTATTGAAAAAGTCTAGAAAAAATACTTTAATTTGTTATATCACAAAAGGTGACTCTATAATTGTGACTCTTTTTAGTAACAAAATAAATGGTTGTACAGTAGGTACAGTTCAGTAGACGAGCGCGGGCCGGGGAGTAACGACGCACTCGCATTATTCAGCTGATTCTGTTTTGCGAGGTTTATACGACGTTTTTACGACTCGGCCCGATTCTGCCACTTTGAATATTCATTTGCGCGTAACCAAGGCGTGGAGTGATATCGGAACGCTCCACAAGTTATGTGAAGTGTCATTCGTGGTAGAGGAAATTGTGATCATGTGAGAATGCCTACCGTTTGAGCTTTAGGGTAGATCGGTGTTCCGATTTTGTAAAGGAGTGTATGTGTTCTTGAATTTATTCATGGCGTTGAACGTCATCGATTCCAGACATATATTGTCGGTCATTTAGCTTTTAAAGCCTTATTTGTCAAAAGGAAATTAATTTGTAATGACAAGGTCCAAGTCCCATTACTGGGCGCAGACTTCTTTTGCCAAAATAGGCAAGACGATTTCTGGTCATACACAATGCGGGTTCGTCTATATTCGGTCATAAATCAGCAAAGATGTTGAGGAGTGAGTTGGTGTACGTCGGCTCCGCGTTCGGGTTCATTATAAAGAAAACACTTGCGACGACGAAACAGATTTTCGTACTCAATAATACAATATTGCACTTCGAAGATATGAAAAATATTGCGTCCACATGGCGTCAAACCATTATATTTTTAGAACAATGCACTGAAATATTATTCCAACAATTTAACACCAATAAATGACTTTACCATTCCTTATTTGTATATTTTTTATAAGTGATGTAAAATTAGGCCTTGCCGGAAAATAATGCAAAGCGCCAAGAGCAATGAACATTAAATATGGCTAATAAAATGCGACACTTAAACAGAAAGTAATTATTGTAAATAGAATTTTAAATCAAATCATTATAATTATCTTATCTTATCTTATTTTTGATAAGTATTTTTACATTGCACGTTTGTTTGGCAGTAATAACAAGGTATGGATTTAAATATTTGGAATCTTAATTTTAATCATTACCTATAATTATATAAAATTTATTAATTATATTTTATATAATTTTAATATTGCAATTAAAATAGTAACATTAATGTTATAGCTTTGTTGACTGATGATCCGGTGAGAACAAAATGATAATGATTATTATTATAAGAAATTTATGAATAAATTGCGCCCATATGTACTTATGACACGCGTGAGTATTAAGATGTCTCAAAACTCATAAGTGCTCGAAGCCCAAATTGAATCGAGCATTTTTTATTTGCAAATATCAAACGATGACAGAGGGAGCTCATCCTTCGATAGGCCTTGAGAGCTTTCAAATTATTCTGTCTTAAATGTATTATTACGTTTCGGTATGTTGCCTCCGTATTAAAACACGAACGACCTACTTTAATGTTCCATCCAATAAAGATTCATACCTCCAGTTTTCTCGAAGAGTCTATAACGAAGCCGAAATTTCATAGCCATTGCTCGAATTAATGAGCCGTGAAAGTGATACAACTCATCTGACACTCACGTGTTTTTACGATGTATAATATTCATCGCGGCGTGTGAGACGCGAGATGAGCGGCCCGGGGTGCGCGAGCGGGAATGTAGTGCGCGCGGCCCTCGAGTCGCTGAGGCACAATAACATGAGCGTAATGTAGAAACGAAATTCGATAAGAAAACTTATAATGGAAAATTCCCGCAGCTGTATCGATTGGACGCGATGGTTGGGGACACGTAATTACTGTAATGCTATAAATTGACGTAGTTCTGGCTGCGAAGAGGTTATACTGCAAATGAGTAGTGAATCAACACATAAATATCTGTCATACATAACGTCTGTATTTTAAAAAAAAAAATTCTTACCACGTTTCTCTCTTTACCTTTAAGTAATAGCATCTGGTTTTAAGCTTCATGTTCCCAGCAAATTCTCTCTCTACAATACTTTTAAGGCCAACCCACAGTTTTGTGTAAAGCGTTACTATTAAGAGGATATTTCACACTGCAGTGGTACTTATGCGTTCTTTATGAGATGGTAAATACTTATTCTTTCAACATTTTCATTAACTACTTAGAGCATATGGTTAAAAATACAACATGTAACGGCCAACTTACTTTTATATATTTATATAAGGTGAGACTGTTTTATTATTCAAAAACCTTTTAATAAAACAAAACAGCTACTGTACACCTACTAAGAACAATCGTGTTGAGTGAATGGTAAACTAACACGCGTGCGACCCCGCTGCGGCTCTCGACAGTCAACCTACCCAATTGCAGTTATAGTTCCCCGATACATTAAACCGAATCCCTTTTATCTGGTGGATAAAGGAAACGATGAGCAATGCATCCGCCGCGCCGCCTCCATAAAACGGGGGTTCAATAAAAAGACGGCGGCACCAATATTTGTTAGATAGTGCTTCGTCAGAGGCTTCGGGTGGCCTGTCGGACCGGCGGGAAGCCGATTACGGCCTGCGGTTGGCCAGATTAGAGGGGGAAGATGCGGGGAAGGGGGGGGGGAAGACACAGCTGGAACCGATAGGGAGGATGTCCCCCACAAACACACATGTCATACAACAGCTGTCCGATACACACCTCTTTATTCAAGAACCTTCTTACAGATTGTTATTTTAAATGCTACGCTTATGGCTAGGGATAAATTTAATTGTTAGTGGATGTAACAGATATCATAAATATGAAGTTTCTACACAGCCCATTTCTACGAAATTTCTGAGATTAGTATTCTCTTTTTTGTGAGCGGTGAAATAATTTTCGCCTGCCTGCCTACGATATCTAGTTATAAAAAAATCTTTTATAGATATACTCTCACTAAACGAGTATCGAACAAGTCAACACTGGATAATGAATATGAATGGATGACTGTTACGTACTGTGAAATTTTAAGTAATTGATTTAGTTAAATATTACTATTGATTCATTTCATAAAGCATAATCTAGCGGGTCGTCTGATTAAAGTAAACTTATCAAACCGGTCTTAAAAGTACATCTAAAAATTTACTGTGAGTGTTAAATTTCACCTTAGCGTCCAGCTGTATGGCGGTAAATTGCTTTAGATGCAAGGCTTCTACTTAACATTACTTTCGCAGCGCTGCCTCTCAGAGTCTACCTGTGTCCCACGATCGAGTGCTAAACTAGCTGGCTATGGGCCGCTCCGATACCCTTTATTTTACGAGCGCCTCGGGGACGTTGCCGTCTTTAGCGGCGTGAATCAATCGTTTACGACCTGTCCAACAGTAAAGAGGTGGAGCTATTTAGTCAATTTGTAAAGGAGATATTAAGCCCGGAGCGGTCCATTACGGCGCGGGGGCGGGGGCCGCTGCTCGCGCGTGATGGATGTGCAGCGATGTTCGCGCTACACGGCAGTAATCACGCTGACAACAATACGATACACGCACAGTTACTAAATCTCACATATCTGATTCACTGCGCGCTTATCTGTAAAGGGCGAGTTGGCGCAATTCTACATTGTTATTGTAATTCTACTCGATATTTTGAATTTAATTTCGCAGGAATTTTAAATTAAGATACTGTAAAAGACAGATGGTGTTAGAATTTAGTAAAGCAAAGCCGGTATAACTATTCTGTTGGCTGCAAATTTAAACCATTATCATGCAATAAGATAAATCTATTGTTTTATATTGCGTAATATGGAAGAGAGGTTGAATACTATTAGTAATAGCGCTGTTTATTTCATTAAAATCTCAAAAACACGCTGAAGATTTATAGGGGAAGCCTATGTTTAGCAGTAGACCTCCTTGGCTCCGTAGTTTTCTTCTTTCATCATCAGAAAGAAGAAAACTACATCATTATTTTATATATACAAATTATTTGTAGATTCGTAGATAACTTCTATAAGACTTCATTAGTTAATTGGCTAATGGTAATCACTAGATCGGCTCCGATTGCACTCTGATAATTACTTACTGATGTCCGTCTGAGGACGAGGATTGCATTTGCATTCATTTGTTAGTGTTTGTTATCGCACTCACAAAGCCTTTGAAGAAAATAACAATTTATTTAATTGATTAATTACTAAGATAAGACGTTGCATAGATTCTATCCTACAACCAGTGACGACCGATATGACGTGGAGGTCAGTATACCTGCACTCAGGGTTCGATTTCCACACAGGACAAATCTTCGTGTGCATGAACATGAATATTTGTTCTGGTCTAGGTATTTTCCTATGTATATCAAGTTTACAAAAAAATAAAGGAAAAGGTATTTAAGTATGTTAGTATCCATAACACAAGTTCTTAGTGATACTTATCTTGGAACTAAATAATTGACGTGATTGTAAGAGAATATTAGACCTACCAATTAGATTCCGACCACCTGGGATTCAGATGGACTTCAGGTAAGCTTGAAAACGCTTATGTTTGTTATTGTGATTGCTTATTTTGGAGACCATCTTTGTTACCATGTTTTATGCAAATAAATACATGAATATAAATAGCATTTATTAAGGTATATATTAAGCATCAATTTTATATTTATACGAAAAGACCAAAGTGAATTAATATAAAATGATGCCTATTCTATATGCCTATAATTTATTTGTTGTTCAAAATATCAACTTCTGCATACGTCTGCAATTCTTCCAGTACTGTACGTGACTTAGTTATACTACATAGTTGCTGTATCTCTATATCCTGATAAGGTTACACATTTTGATAAATTTAAAGGTGCTTTCGTCTGTCACGGTAAAATAGCTATTCGAATATGACAGTAAGTAGTAACAAATATATTCATATGTAACAAATTGTTTGTTTATGTTAAGCAAACGTCCAGTAACCTAAACAAATAGCGTATGTAGCTAATAACAGGGGCTTATAAAACATACAAAATGTTGTGTAAATAATAAACATAACTAGTGATGACTTATGAAAGAGTAAATAATATACGTTCTCTTACTATCATTGAAATAGGAGTGGTTAATCTAATGGTTGACTCGAAATGTTAAAAGATGTACTATAATAAATGAGCATTTAATGTGTAGCGTAGCTTACATATAATATATAGTTGTATTTAATATAATATACTTTATCTAAAACAGGGTAACATAATTATTAAAAATAAAAACTAAAAACTATAAATAAAAGATGTCTTCCAACTGTGGGCCCATGGGTACGGTGCCAAGAATGCTGGCAACGTTTCCTCTTTGGATTGCCAGGCCAATACGCTGGCAGAAGAAGCTGCCAGCCTTCTTGTCACCGGAAGCAGCAATGAGGCGAGCACTTAATTCTTTCACGAGCTGCTTTGCTTCCGGCCCCCATGGACCCAATGTCTCCACCGCAAACGGAACAAAAAGAAAGTTAGGCCCTAAATTTCCGTATTTGTCCCGTTTGCGATTTTCAGCACTTACCGCAGCAGCCCCGACACGACGCGAAGTTGCGCATACATGTGAGGGAGCCACGGTGTCTGCACAGGTTGCATCCCACATCAGCGGCCTGCCAAGCTTCCATGGGCCGATAGTCATACCGTCAGGTCTTTTGCCATCGCTGCGAGAGATACCAGTTGGCTCTAAGACAGCAGGTAACCCAACGGTGGCAAAAGCACTGCGGATGATGTTATTGAGAGAGGAGTGCCGTAATATACGACCAGCACTGCGGGCGCATGAAAGACCATGATGGCCAAGCTCGTCAACGGCCTCCCCACAAACACAACGATGAGGGTGGACTACCCTGGCGCCAAGGCGGAGACAAACTGCTAGAGTAAGAGACTGCCCGTCCAACAATAGATAGTAATAGATATAGTACCGACATCAGACGGTAATGCCTGGAGCCAGTGACCTGACTCTCTTTCGGAGACTGCAGTGAGACGAGCAATTTCTGCTGAATTGACAGAAGAAGACAGAAGGCCATCAAACATTTTTTTACATAGAGGCTCGTCCCAGTGCCTTTGCGACTGTGGCAGTAGAGGGAAGTCGGAACTTTGGCAGGAGAATTGCCAGGCGTTTTTAGCATCTGCCCCGCACGACAACTCTACGGAACCCAAAGAAGGGTTGATAATCTTCCGGTAGAGATTGTGCGTACTATGAGCAGAAGACAAAAACGCCGACAGTGCCACGCTAGATACATTTCTTACACCTAGACCTCCGAAGCGTACAGGGAGGGAAGCCTGACTCCAAACGCGGTCATTCATTGGACAATTTAGAATTTTGACTAAAATATATATATATATATATAATATATATATATATATATATATATATATATAGTGTTTTAATTTCTGTTTGTGTTGTTTCTGTTATGTGTTTTACGATGCAAACAAATAATTTATCAATCTATCTATCATCCGAACTAATTATATAACCTTGTTATCCTACCATAGTAATGGAAGGTTTTCAAGAGATAGCGCTGCACGTCATATGAATCGTAATTTTAACTGCAGAATTTAGTGGCCTGAGAATAAAGTAAATTTTTAGGGGCTTCCATTTAAGACTCATTAACATCTCGCGCTAATAACATTCCACTACAGATTACAGGCATCCACACGACCAATGGGATATAATTCATTTAAGTTCTATTATTTTTAGAGATTTTGACAATTTGATGCCATTCACTTAAGAATCGACAGACGCGTCGTTTCTTACGATTAGAGTCAAGATTTGTATAAAAAGAATCAATTAAATTACGAAAAAGTTACATTACAGAAGCCACCAATCAGACTGACTGACAGACTGGTTTATAATCTGTCCTTAAAAGTTCCTATAAATTACTAACGAGGTGATAGAAGTAAGACGACGATATAAGACGATCATAGCACGCCACTATATAGATGTTTTGTTTAGTAGATAAATCAATAGGCAATGAAGCCAAAAACCCCGTGTAGGGGTACACATCGTTACCCGCGGCCCTTCCGATCGCGCTGTTTCCTGCCGGTATTAAAACGAATTTAATGAAATACATCACACCATTTTATTACGACGACGAATCGCTGACGAATGAGGGGCACGGACACAGTGCATGGCCAACAGGGAGTGCACACTACAAAACAGTGTGAACTTTATCCGTACACAGAAACCTCTCATATTATTATGTTGTGTTGTCATAGAAATGTCATCGGCAAAAAAGAAAATTGTTATTATTTTCATTGCAGTTTTCAAATTATTACTGTAATGTGATAATTGTTATGCCAAGTTAAATTTTGTTTTATTTTTTTTGGATGGATAATCATCAAATGACCGTTTTCTGCTGTGGGTGAAGCGGAAGGGTGTGTCAGACTTTTACTGACTGAAAACCATCCATGTTCCTTCTTGAGCCTGTAACACCAAGGCCGCGGTAACTATTGCGAACAGTCCCGCAACGCCGGCAGGCTTAGCAGAACTTTAATGGGCGGCGGCGTGGCGTTGATGACGATAATGATTACCCACATTTTGTTTGTGTGAATCAGCGATTCTGCAGTGGTCAAAAAATTCTTAGAACTTGTTTCAGGACTTATTAACCAACAATTGCTGTCCACATTCTTAAAAAATTGATACAGATTGCGATAGAGGTTGCTAGTATTTATAGCAACATTCTGTATATAAATAAAGTTATGATAAAAATAAAATCATGCTATATAATAACACTAGAACTTAATTATTTTGGAAACTTGAGATTACATATAAATGTATTTCTAATTATAGCCAAGAATATAGGTACACTTGCTGATTTATAAAGTCTGTGGCTCGTTTAGATCGAGACCCACCTTTGAATAAGTAATACACAAGCCTCCACAAACAAACAGGTTATTTAACGAAAGCATCATTTATTTATTGCGGCCCAATCCGAGCCCTAATTATTAATTTATTTGAGTAATTACATTTGGGGATGCGCTCTGAAAGCACAGTGGGTAGTCTTTGAGTTATTTTTAAAATGTGAAATACATTCATACAATACCATATTTTTCCCGGAAGGGGCATATTATACGCCTACACTGCGCTTATTATTTTTTTGGTTCCACGTAATAGTCGGCGAGCTTATTGCCGTTTACAGGAAAATATAATATTTTCGGAGCCTCTTCTGTTAATCGGCAGGAGTACAACATGCAGGTAAGATTAGCTTGGGCTCTTCAGGTCTTGGTAGGATTCCTAAGCGCCCAATATTATCAAATTTGTTTCATTTTAAGAAGAATATTAATAGGAAGTGTCGCGTAATTTTTGCATTGTTAATATAATAGCAGAACAACGTTTGCCCGATCAGGTGGATTTTTATGAAAGGGGATTTTTTAGGAATATAAGTAGACATTATTGAATAAGGGTCAACGGTCGTCCTGGAGGGCGGCGGCTGCCCCTCGCGTTAGAGCCGCGTCATTACACCGCAGAGATAGCCGGCAT